>WBZZ01002003.1:212500-225000 GCA_019918135.1 Paulinella micropora
TTCTTTGACTTGTCTCTGCGGGCGCTGCCGGATCTGGCCTGCATACACCACTGGCATAATAGTAGATACACGGTACACACGCCAGATAGGTAGATAGATAAATAGATAGATAGAATGATAGAATAGAATAGACTAGACTAGACTAGACTATACTAGACTAGACTAGGCTAGGCTAGGCTAGGCTGGGCTGGGCTGGGCTGGGCTAGGCTAGAACAGAACAGAACAGAAAGGAAAAGAAAGGAATAGAAAGGAATAGAAAGGAAGAGAGATATAGAAGAGAGATATAGAAGAGAGATATAGACGAGAGATATAGACAAGAGATATAGACGAGAGATATAGAAGAGAGATATACAATACAATATACAATACAATATACAATACAATATACAATACAATACAATACAATATACAATACAATAAGAATATACAATACAATACAATACAATATACAATACAATATACAATATAATACAGTACAATACAATACAAGACAATACAATACAATACAAAACAAAACAAAACAAAACAATAGGGTAGGGTAGGGGTAGGGATAGCGATAGCGATAGCCATAGCGATAGCGGTAGCGGTAGCGGTAGCGGATAGCGGGTAGCGGGTAGGGGTTAGGGGGTATGGGGTAGGGGGTACGGATAGGGATAGGATGGGATGGGATGGGGTAGGATAGGATATGATATCCTAATCTATCCTAATCTATCCTAATCTATACTAATCTATCCTATCCTATCCTATCCTAATTCTAATTCTAATCCTAATCCTAGTGGGATAGGATAGGATAGAATAGGATAGGATAGGATAGGATAGGATTAGAAATAGGATAGGATAGGATAGGATAGGATAGGATAGGATAATAGGATAGGATAGGATAGGATACGATAGGATAGGATAGGATAATAGGATAGGATAGGATAATAGGATAGGATAGGATAGGATAGGATTAGGATTAGGATTAGGATTAGCATTAGGATTAGCATTAGCATTAGGATTAGCATTAGCATTAGCAGTAGCATTAGCATTAGGATTAGGATTAGGATTAGGATAGGATAGATTAGGATAGATTAGGATAAATTAGGATAGATTAGGATAGATTAGGATAGATTAGGATATGTTAGGATATGTTAGGATAGGTTAGGATAGGTTAGAATATATTAGAATAGATTAGATTAGAAAAGAATATATTAGATTAGAAAAGAATATCAAGAAAAGATTAGAAAAGGATAGATAAGACTAGAAAAGAATAGATAAGAATAGATAAGAATAGATAGATAGATAGATAGATAGATAGATAGATAGATAGATAGATAGATAGATAGATAGATAGATAGATATTTTTAATCTGTGGGCGTGGCGTAGCTTAAAAAGCCATTGCCTCCTTTATTACCCCCGAGCAAGAACTCTCAGCACTTCAGCCTCGCACCAACCACTGTCCGCTGTGGTTGGTGCCTGTGCCCAGTTCAAGCCGAAGGTAGCCGAGCCCTTTTGAACTGTACAGAACAATCACTAAAACGCTCCCCCAGGGGCGTGTGCCATAAAGAGATGATGACTCGATCAAGCCGAGGTTTCAGGAGTTCACGCTCGTTGTGAGTTACCTTCTACAACCCCGACTTCATCAACCCTTTGCATCACGGCCCCGGTCGGGAGATGGTCGCCTGTTTAGCCCTTGCGCTGCGCGCGATTAACGGCGGACACAAAACCGTCGTCATAGGGGGTTTGGTTTAGGCCGGAGCACTGAGCAGCTGGCTCTCTACATTCCCCCGGATAGATAGATAGATAGATAGATAGATAGATAGATAGATAGATAGATAGATAGATAGATAGATAGATAGATAGATAGATAGATAGCTGCGTGTCGTCTGCTGTGTATAGGCAGCGATTCGGCCTGTGTTAGCGCTGTGGAGGGAGCTGCAGGGCCAACTGCCCTTGGTCAACATAATATGTATCTATCTATCTATCTATCTATCTATCTGTCTATCTATCTGTCTATCTATCGATCTATCTGTCTATCGATCTATCTATCTATCTATCTATCGATCTATCTATCGATCTATCTATCGATCTATCTATCGATCTATCTATCGATCTATCTATCTGTCTATCTATCTATCTATCTATCTATCTATCGATCTATCTATCTATCTATCTATCTATCTATCTATCTATCCATCTATCCATCTATCTATCTATCTATCTATCTATCTTTTTTATCTATCTATCCATCTATTGGTTCACTATCCATTTATCCAGCTATCTATCCCTCCGCCGCCACCCGCACACACAGCAAGCGCACGTGTTCACAAAAGCATATCTCTACAAATTAGCACGTAATAAGACATATTGAGAAATGGCGATCTGTATGTGTGCAGTTGATAGGCGCATCTGTCGCGCACACACGCGCGAGAAAGTTGGTCAGCACATATATCCAGCTTGTGGAGCCGTTCCTGCAAGACCCAGATTGACTGCTGTACAACGCAACGTTGTTATGAATTTACTACTAATATCTATGTGTCTACCACTGGATGCCGGCTCACTGGATGCCGGCCGGCATCCACTTTCAGTCATTTTCAAGTTCAATAAAAAATAATAATATTCAAAAATTTTATTAAAATTACTGTTGACGACGTTCAAGTGGTGAAAAAAAAACTCTTTTTCAGATTTTAGTTGGAATCTGATTTTTTCTCAAGCTTTCCAGTTCCACCAAAAGCTTTCCAGACGGTGAGGGGCTCCAGTAGTGGTTTATCATCGTCTGAGCTTTCGCTAGCGCTTGATTCGTTTGCTTCTTTATCACCTCAGTCGTCACTTTCCTCATCACTTATGCATACCCCGCTGTAATATTCAGCAAACATATCCAGCTCCTCGTCGGAATCTGCTGCTGGTGCAGCTTGGCCTGGTGGTTTAGTCAAGGTACGAAGCTTTTCCAATGCAATTTGACTATCTCTCAACTTCAGATCCGAGTCATACTTATCAGAAGTGAACAAGTTGGGGGTAGTAATACCAGATAGAGCTCCTGCAATCGCCAAGGGAGCAGCGAGCGGCAAGTCAGCGCTAGCAGACGCAGACTCAGAACCAGATTGAAAAGACATAGCAATTTTTGCTTTGACTACAACGATTGCTCGTGCTAAGCATAAGTTATCGCTGTTTGTAATACAGATTACTCCTTTCTTTCTGTCCAATTTGTTCAAAACCTGTAGCCTTGTTCCACCCGTAGGCATTTTAACAGATTTCAACACAAATTTTAATTTATCAAAGTTTATTCCGTTCTCATCCATGTAAAGACTTTCGTTGCTTTGAAATATTGCTGACAATCTTTCTAAAACTTTTTCAACCGAGATTTGATTAACTTTGTGTAAGCCTGTTGATACTTTTCCATAGTAATCCACAAACTCAATACCTAGGCTAACCTTATCTTCGGGTGATTGTCGTTTTACAAAGTCGTTCAACACAATCTCAATAAATCTTATCACATCTCGCATCGTGAATGATCGGAAGTTGCCGTTAATCCTTACCGCATATCGGCTTTCATTTATTCCTAGTTCGTGTTCCTTGCTGTCGTCACTTATGATATCATAATTACCATACCGTAACAAGTCTCTGTAATTTTCTTTCATCTCTTTTTTCTCTTCAATCGTAGGTAAAGGTGGCGCTATTGGTATAGTATGGTGCTCAAAATACACCGCACCTCTTACTTGGTTCAAGTAGTTTTGGGCTGTCGGTGTATCAATTTTATAACCCCTTACCTTCGGCTTGATATATAGCACATCCCGACCCCTGACAGACTTGATTTCGTAATTTATCTTATATTCCCTTAATCTATTGTAGGCATCACCCCCCGGATAGCAGGTAAAAAATACCTTTTCCTAGTGACAGGTGCACCAGCTTGTTTTTCAGTATTATTTGTCCGGATTGGACCTGATGCCATTTTATTCCTGGTCTGTTGCCGTTTTCCTTTTTGGCTTCACTGAGCTAATATAACGAGACATCATTCTCATTCTTGAGGACTGTGTTTGGTTGTATTACCGACTTTTTACGAGCTATCGTTGGGGGCATTACACTATCCAACCTGTAGACCTTGCCGTTATACGTGTGTGTCTCCATGTTTGATAATAGTATATCAAGGAAAATATAATTTTATAAAATTAAAATATTTGTCTGCCTCAATCGGTCGTCCCCTCGTGGCCTCGTGTGTGCCCCTATATATAAGGACCCTCCTTGTCTTTAAATGGAAATTCAGTGGTTTCCGCAGAGAAACCTTTTTGATTATCAATACTTACCATACTCGCAACCGCAGTGGCAGTTATGTTTCATGTATCCACACATATTACATCTATCATCGTCATCTTTCTTTATTCTCTCCATATACTCTTTGCTTGACCTTGGAGGAACTGGATGTTTTTCTTTTTCTGCTGAAATATGTTTCTGAGACTTCATATGTCGCGTTTTGTTTCCATTATGTATTTCAGCACCACATCCACACTTAAAATCTTTATGCTTCCAAATTTTTTTCTTTTCTTTTTTGATTATTCTTGTTTCTTTATCGTAATTAATTTTCCATTCCTCGTATTTAGGTATTATATTTTCCTCGTGATATTTCTTTGCTTCTTCCAATGCTTGCTCTTTTGATTTTTTCTTTCCGATGCAGAAACTCTTACACATAACCTTTCCTCCTTCTCTCCATTGAACTTTTACCATTGGTCTCTTTTCGTTATTCTTTACCATAACACAACCTCTGGACATTCTAAATCTCTGAGTGTCTTCGTTTGTCATCGTATATGTGTCTTTATTTTATTTCTTTAAATAATAATTATTTAAAGGTAGCCGTTTTTCTTTCTTTTGTCTGTCTGTATTTGTTATAAATAGGAAGACGAAATAATGAATAACTGCTCTTAGTGTGGTTTCTGTAGAGAAACTGCACTGAAAAAGTGTGCCGAAGTGGCACCCTATACTACTAACGTCATCCATACAAGTGCACACAAAGGCGACTTCCTATCGCCGCTAATCACAATAGTATCACCCAACCTATACTGGTCTGTCTTACTCTTCTCGATATAAATAAACAATACCCAATCTCCTTCATACTTCTCCACCCACACATCCTGAACGCATAACGCCACTGCCTCCTCACGGCATAGGAAGCCAAGGAACATAACAATAATCATAGTTACATCTCTTAAATCACACCAGCTGGCAGGATCAATCACGGTAATAAAGCGAAGCAACATGGAAGTCGGGATAGGGATTTTGTCTACTGGTGGCCGAGCCATCCTAAGCACATACTTCCTAACCTCATGCACCAGCTTGGTGTGAATTGGGTTGGTGACAGAATCAGTCATCGCATATTGACTAGAGATGGCCGACAACTTGTACTTAATGGTGTTCTGAGCATAACGCATGTGCGAGAGTAGGTAGATGCAGTATGCCGCAACCTGTTCAGGTCTCGCGGGGAACGCAGGTAGGCCCATAGTTGCACTCCACTTTTCCCAATCACGTATTGCATATGCGTATCCCCTCGCTGTGTTACGCGGTTTCGCCGCTTGTACAAAGGCTCGACAAAAGACTTCAAGTCTTTCCAACAATTTCTCCTCACCGCCACGGTTGTCCACCATATCCCCTTACACCCTCGCCCTTCTGCGATATACCTACACACATCATAACATCCTTGTAATAAGGTGAATAATATTACTTATCAACAGCCACAAATAAACATCAAAATATATCGCAAACCATCCCTTGCTACCTAGCCCATGTCTGAAGTCGAATAGAGCAGCTGTCATAGACCACGTAGGACGCTTCACGTACATAGGATGTCTACTCCAGGTAGGTTGCAAGGTGTACTCAGCTGGTGGTAGATCAATCACTTTTCTTCCATAGTCCACCACATACACCCACCACGTGCGCGCCGGCCACACAGGTAGAACTAACACAGCCGCCGCACGCGCATTCATTAAATATTCAATCGCACTTGCAATCCTGTTGAAGTCGGGGACATACACCAGTCCACCATCTCTTATATAGTCAGGTGCGTTGGCCATCACCATCTCGTACACATCCCTTCTCATGTAGATATCTTTCATAGACAGCGCCTTCGACGCGCCGTCAGCTTCACTGTTCAGGTCCCTTGGAATCCAGTTCCAGACTGCCTTGATATCATACGCATTCAAAATAGTCCATATATGCTTGATAATGTCATTCTGAACAGGAACAGGTCCGCCGCCGTTGATTAAGTTCCTCACGGCAGGCAATGAGTCTAAGTCAAATCTCACACACTTATGTCCCAACCTCTCACCAAACTCACTTAGCAATGAAATGACACCATGCAGCTCCCGTAATGTTGATGATGTGCCCACTAGGTGGCCCGGTAGCGGGATAGTAAGTTTGTCACCCCCATACACGACACCGGTAGCTAGCTCACCTGTGTCTACCCGCACAAACATATCTTCCGCATAGTTAACTATCGGTCGCTTACATCTCGACTGATCACCCAACCACTCCGCCCAAAATTCAACCTCAGCTTTCGCGCCCGCATCAATTATTACATACTCAGCAGCACGCACCCGCGCTGTATTCATACAGCCATATAGAGAGCGGGTCCAAGCCTGTGCCGGCTCCAATGCGATCGATAGCGAGACTATTCTACCCACCTCTCTCTCTAGCTCCTCTAGCTTAATAAAGCCTCCTTCCTTCAGTCTAGCATTGAATTCTGCCCACATATTACGCATGAGTGCCCGCTTGTGGTCAGGCACCTCATATGTCATCCCCTTAGTGTTAATCATAACACCCAAAAATTTCACAACAAACTCACCCTCCCATCTGCACTTCTCATTTAATCCCCATCCAAGAGTAGTCTTCTCATTTAATCCCCATCCAAGAGTAGTCAGAAAAAGTCTCACACAACTCGCCAGTTCATTCATCACTTTACCTGGCGCACTCCACAGAAAGTCGTCAAGGTATGCTAGCACCAGTACGCCCAAAAATCTCAGAAACGTAACCATAGGTCGGGTGGTCTTGTGAAACCAAAAGGGAGCATTCCTAAGTCCGAATGTCATAACATTCGAGGTGTAATATTTCCCTCTATGGAAAAAGCCCATGAATTTTCTCGCACTCTCTGACATCCTTAGGGAGTAATATGCAGATGCTAAATCTGTCACAATCATTGAAAAATCCTCTCTTACTACCTTGTCTGAATCTCTCTTCAGTCAATCTGAACTGGTTGACCGCATTGAACTTGCCTAGATATCTCTTGTCGTGACATACCCTTGCCTTTCTCACGCCGAGCGGGTCTATCTCCACCTGCATCGGTTCGACCAACCATAGCCTTTCGGGCTCTTCTTCCTCAAAGTTACCTAATGTTACATTTCTGCGCACAAACTCATCAACCAGTTGCTCATTCGCAAAGTACGTTGGATGATTACGAAAAAATTTCCTTTCAGGAATGTGTTGTCCTTCAAACCTAAAATCAAGTCCATACGCAATCCAGGAAATGACAACACTTGAAGTTCCCATCGACTTCCAATAGCCAAGCTGTCTCCTTAGCCTATCAGGCCCGGCCGATGTGTCTGCCCATGGGTTTCCTTTGTTGAGCTCACTTCCTAACTTTATCATAGTTTCAAGCGCCTGCCGCAGTGTCATGTCCCGATATAGATCAAGGCTTACCTGCGGTTGTTTGATCAGCAACGAACTCTATTCTGTCCTTAGCCTCTATTGTAGTTGGTAGGCCCGGGCAAGACGAATAAGTGTGAAACTTTTGTTTGCAAAAACTGCACACCATGCATTGCCGTTGATCATACCACACGCAGCGTTTCGGGAACTGGCCAAGTGACTGCCTTATTCTCTCCACCGGTTCATTAATACTGCCGTATTTCAGGCATATCAGCCCCTCTGTCCGGATAATATACTTCAAGAGTCTACATTGCCAATCAAGTGTCCTATATATATAAAAGAAGAATTTAATAATCTAACCCGGACTGTCAGCAGCATTAATATTAATGTATAAAATAATTCCAAGTTTGAAAAGAAAACTGATTTAATAAACTTAATACCAAGCCACCTATAGGTCGACCAGTCTCGACCATATATCAATTCAATCGGCTCCTACGTTACTGAACCGATACCGAGCCAAATAATATTATCACTGCTTTACCAGACAAGTAGCCACCATGCACGTCAATAATGTTCCTTTACCTGCGAGCGGGCATGTTGTCCCACGGGCGCGACGGGGTCGCGCGGGCTCCACCAACATTGCGGGGGTCACGCATCTCGTCACGGTCACGCTTGGGAAGCGGGTATTTCGGGGACAGATGACCATACTCCCCACAGTTGTAGCATCTGAACGATGATAGATCCTTCGCAGCTGATACTCCTCCCAGCTTCTTCCTCTTGAGTAGTGGGCCTGCAGGCGTAAAGTACTCCTCCACGTCGTCCCAGACTGCGGAGTCGACCTTCTTGGCGTGTGCCTTGGCGATCTTGAGTGCATCCTCCACACCGTAGCCAGCGGAGCGAGTCTTGAAATACTTGACCACTGCCGCAATCAACACACCAAGGTCCTCAAACTTGGACTCACCACCATTGTGAGTAGTAAGTAGCGCCAGTATCATCGAACAAGCAGCCTTCTCCTCAACTGCTTCCAACATCATGGGCAGGCTTGAGTCAGTGGATAGCTCTGATTTCTTCTGGCTCTTCGCCATGTCCAGTACAGCCGCAAGTCTGCTCCATCCTGCCTGGGTGAGGCCAGCCAGCACCATCCACCTTCTGCAGGCTCTGCTCCTCGTGGCGGGTGCAGTAGTCTTGGCCAGGGCTTGTCTCGCTAAGACAGCCTAACACACGTACAACACATGTACATCATTAGTAATCACCTTGCCACACAGTCTATCTGTTACCCTTATAATCACAAACTGCGCGACTCGCCCCTCCCCCAGCCATGAAAGCTTGCATTAGTGCACCCATTTGAGATGCATCAATCATCACGGGCGCGTGTACGGTGCTCCCGCCCGCTGCGCCCACACCAGTGGGGACACCGATGTGCCCAGCCGCAGCGGGTGCGGCGACTCCATGATGACCCGAAGCAACCAACCCTGCTCCCACAACTGCCGGAGCTGGCGCACCTGCAACGACCATTCCTCCAGCAGCTGGCGAGCTGACTGACGACACAAGCAACGCCGGTCCAGACGAGTGCAGGGAGGCGGAGGTATTTCCACTTGTTGCCGAAGTCGAAGTGGACGGTACAGAGATGCTCGGTACCCCAACCACGAATGACGGTGGGGGACAGGGTGCTCTTGGGGAAGAGGCTGAGTTTCCAACCGCCGCACTGGCTGCCGCCATGATGGTCGATAACGCACGGGATGAAGCAGCAGACGTTGCCGCCCTACGCTTCGCTGCTCTTGCTTCTCCAGGGACATCACTTGACATTATTGGTAGCAAAGAGCGTGGATAAAAAGTCCAAAAACAAGAATCTCTCTTCTTGTGTTCGAGGAACTTGCGAAAGTGACGAGAACACTAGGTACATAAAGTCACATGTTTTATTACTTGCGCGACACATGTCGCAACTTTTCTAGTTGTTCTTGTAGCATCATTTTAGTTCTGATACCTTCGAATGGCTAGAAATGAGCTCATTCCAGAATTTCTTAATTTGATTTTAGGCCTGATGGGCCAAATTGGACCAAAACTTGTAATATTAATGGCAATCATTCATAGTCAGTCCTACCATATCAAACATGTTTGTAGAAACGGCTTCAAATGCAGAAATTCAGGCATTTACAATGTTCCGGCTTTTTCTCGTCTGAGGTCGCAAAATAGGTGTTAATTGTTCTTTCGGACATTGGTACGCCCGTTAAATGCCCCAAAATTTCCTGAATAAATTTGTTCGATGACATTTGAGGACACTCACTCACTCAAGGTCGTGAAAAATGAACCGAAAAAGGGACAGAACTAACCGAAAATTGTATTGTGATTATGAGAACGTTTCAAATTTAAAGAATTAATAAATATAAACTGTCTGCATTGCACCTGCTTCCCACAAGAGGAAAATCGACTGTTCCAAAGCGTAGCAATCTGCGCTTCTGGGGTGAGGGTCTGGTATCTCCATCCACCATGCCTATGATTGTATGTAGGATAGTGTGTGAAAACAAAGATTCTGAGACCGATGAGCAACGAGCTGGTCTCACCTGGATGAGCTCCTTCATATTTTGCAAGCCAATACTCTGCTTTCCTGTATGAAACGCTCTAATAAAGTGGCAAAAGCAGGCAGTATAATATAAGTACGTATAGTATTACGGACATGTATACCTATGCAAATCAGTCATATACATAAAATATCAAGCATATGTTTTTTATCAAAAAAAACTTTGTTAAGTGTCAAACGTGCAGGAGTTCTTACATGTAGTCTAGCAGCTTCCGCAATCCTGTGCTCTAAAGCATCTCGAGCGAGGACGATTCTGCTGCGAACTGCATCTTGTTCAGCTAAAGTAACTGAACGTAAGCTTCTCCTGACAGAAAATGATATCATGACTAGCGTGTATGATGAAAACACAGATACGTTAGAAACCTTGGAGACACAGCCCAGCCCGAGTTTCAAATTAGGGGACACACTTTTAAGTTTTGGCCTGACATTTCGTCTTTGCACATAAAGATAACTTGTACATTGCATCTAAGCATCCCAAATTACTCAGGTCAATTTTTGAATTGAGAAACTAGCTGTATTTGCAATTGCCAAATGTCAGGCCGCCGCGCCAAAAATTAGGGCTGCATTGTGTCCCCAAATTCGGGCTGGGCTGTTTCCCCAAGCAAAACTAAACAGAAATAGAAAAATCGTAAAGTGATGAAGTAAATTTGTTGTTGTTGCTAGTTCGATATTTTTGTATGTCAGAATATCTGGATGTGCACGAGCTAAATCATATCATAATGTGGCAGATGCCTGTGTGTCCACTGGAAAATACCAAGGATCTCAAAAAAGCTCAGCTGGACATTGGTAAGTACTTGAAGATTTTTTAACCACAGGCTATTTGTTGCTGTTTATTATCTTTCTGAATATCTGATAACCATATCATTCCCTGTTGTGTTTAGCGGAAGATCCGTTTGTTTTGGCTGCTGAGCTAGATGCTGAGAAAGTGGCTGTGCTCCTGAAAAATTCAAGCTCTTCTACACTCAAGACAGTACTTCGAGCTGAGTTTACCAAGATAGAACGAGCCAGGATATGTATAACTGATATGGTGGATAAGCTACGAGCGCATCGAGCCAAAAATATAATCGGGAGAGGAGAACCAGCTGACGGGTGGAAAGTTGACTGCCCTGAAACATCCACTACTATATATGGCAAAAACAGCAAAGAAGAAGAGCTGATGCAGAAACAGCTGGGCAAAATTGCAAGAACTTGCTAGTCGCTATTGTTGCATTGCTTGCACAAGAAAAAAAATGAAAAGAAAAAGGAAAACTTAAGAAGCTTTCAGAAAAACGGACACAGGAGCTGGAGATGATCAAACCGGAAGGCAAGATGATGAGGTAAAAAGTTATATTTACATGTCATAAAATGTAAAATATTATTATAAATATACATTTTTCATTTGCTGCTACTTTGTACAGAGATAAGGTAAAGCTTTTTTCAAAAGCACTCAAACTGAAGGGTGATCCTTCTGAATGATCTTCAGAGACGATCGCTGTGCAATTAGACGCGGAGGAAGGAAAGAAGCTTTGTCAAGATGTATTTGCGTATAAAAGAGAGGAACGTCAAGGAAAGATCTGATGATCTCATGCAAGGTATGCAATCTCTCTCTCTTCCTCCCTCCCTCTCTCGATCTCTCTCTCTCTCTCTCTCAGACTCTCTCTCTCTCTCTCTCTCTACATATACTATGTAATTATGCAGGAGAGTGAGAAGCTGCTGAAGCGATTTGGGACTTCAGCAAGATCATCCACAAAGAAGTAAGGTGCTCGGGTGCAGTTCATGGAAGTTGTGGAGGCGGTGGAGAGAGACGAGGAGCGAGATGGTGCGTCTGCTAACAAACGAAGAAGTATAACACAGAAAGGCAAGCCACGCCTCAAGAAGATCTCGCATCCTGGGATCCGCAAGGTGCTCAAGCATCTTTTTATTGCAAACGGAGCGATTTCATCTCCATCTCTGCTTTCGGCAGCTTCTGCTTCGTCTTCATCGTACGTGGCTGGCAGCAAGCGTGAAGTCATCAACGTAGACTCAGACTCAGAAGAGCTCGAGGCTCCCATGAAAAAGCAACGCACCAAAGAGAAACTTGCAGTCTATACAAAAATGAAGAAGGAAGCAAAGATATCAACAAATGTGGAACCAACCGATACACAAGCTACGTGGGCCTGCAGCATCTGTACTTACGACGATAAACCAGATGATTTCCTGGCTTGCACTATGTGTGTATCAACTCGCGCAACTGCTTCTTTAGAGCAAGATTGTGTCACATCATCTTATGGACCAGATGTGTGGTCAGGGGCTACGGCCATCCTTTGGATCAGCTGTGTTATCGGTTGTTCGCGCC
>WBZZ01002003.1:230000-258177 GCA_019918135.1 Paulinella micropora
CTGGTCCAGACGGACCGGTATGTTCAATGAAAATACTGGTGGCACCGACGGGAATCGAACTGGCGACAGGGCCCAGATGGTAGAACTTGACCACTGGGCTATCACGGTGTCCAATAATAATAATAATAATAATAATAATAATAATAATAATACTATACTATATCTGAGGCGTACTGATGCAGCTAATGGCATATCCTCAACGGACATAAGCCTCCAATACCCTTGTTCGAGGTCCTCCACCCCCCCGTGTCAGTCTCTCGCCTGATGATCGGGGCCACCGATGGAGCTCCTGAGGGCAAGACTGCACTAAGCCGAGGTTATTCCGCAGTCCCAGCAACCTCTTGCAAGACGTCACCGAATGTGCAAGTGCATACACCAAGCGCGGTTGCTAGAGCTGCCTCGAAACCCCACCCATAACAATCTGGTGTCTGCTGGGTCCTGGGCTATCAACCAGCATATGCGGAGTTTAAGATCTTTTACGCGCGCAACGACCCTCCTCCCCAGCATCTACCACCAAAGGGTTATGAGTTGGCGTCACAGTTTAACGCCTTGAGGCCATTGGGCTGGAACTCTGTTTAGCAAGTGTGACTAGGTTTTTTCATCGGGATTTCCCTCAAATATGTCACAGTCAACACTCCAAGGCAGATTTACTATATCTGAGGCGTACTGATGCAGCTAATGGCATATCCTCAACGGACATAAGCCTCCAATACCCTTGTTCGAGGTCCTCCACCCCCCCGTGTCAGTCTCTCGCCTGATGATCGGGGCCACCGATGGAGCTCCTGAGGGCAAGACTGCACTAAGCCGAGGTTATTCCGCAGTCCCAGCAACCTCTTGCAAGACGTCACCGAATGTGCAAGTGCATACACCAAGCGCGGTTGCTAGAGCTGCCTCGAAACCCCACCCATAACAATCTGGTGTCTGCTGGGTCCTGGGCTATCAACCAGCATATGCGGAGTTTAAGATCTTTTACGCGCGCAACGACCCTCCTCCCCAGCATCTACCACCAAAGGGTTATGAGTTGGCGTCACAGTTTAACGCCTTGAGGCCATTGGGCTGGAACTCTGTTTAGCAAGTGTGACTAGGTTTTTTCATCGGGATTTCCCTCAAATATGTCACAGTCAACACTCCAAGGCAGATTTACTATATCTGAGGCGTACTGATGCAGCTAATGGCATATCCTCAACGGACATAAGCCTCCAATACCCTTGTTCGAGGTCCTCCACCCCCCCGTGTCAGTCTCTCGCCTGATGATCGGGGCCACCGATGGAGCTCCTGAGGGCAAGACTGCACTAAGCCGAGGTTATTCCGCAGTCCCAGCAACCTCTTGCAAGACGTCACCGAATGTGCAAGTGCATACACCAAGCGCGGTTGCTAGAGCTGCCTCGAAACCCCACCCATAACAATCTGGTGTCTGCTGGGTCCTGGGCTATCAACCAGCATATGCGGAGTTTAAGATCTTTTACGCGCGCAACGACCCTCCTCCCCAGCATCTACCACCAAAGGGTTATGAGTTGGTGTCACAGTTTAACGCCTTGAGGCCATTGGGCTGAATAATAATAATAATAATAATAATAATAATAATAATAATAATAATAATAATAATAATAAATAATAATAATAATAATAATAATAGTGCTTCTCTGTCAATGGCTGATGCAAATCTGCACATGCGCCTCCATCGTCTCACCCGTGAGGGGAGTACGAAGAATTGACGATAGGCTCGGCGCGCTGGAATCCTGCCTCGGCGCGCTGGCGCTTGTTGAGGAAACACTCTAGGAGCTTCTGGAGGTAGGCCTAGCTCTGGAGGCCACCAATCAAGCGATCTACTTCCTCTGGTATGAAGCAGTAGCTGTTGTGGGGTAAGAAGTTTTCGATCAACCTGGAATCGGAAATCAAATGATGGTTGAGCTCGAAAGGTTTTGATTTTCAGAAGACCTGGGGTAGTTGTGGTTTCAAAGTGGTGATATTTCTTCAGATCCTTTCACTTTGTGACGGTATTTCTCATCTCGACAAATTGAGTTTGGAAATACAATGCCTGGGAGTTGCTGAGTTTTGATTCAATCAATCTCCCCAAGTCTTTGGCAGTTTCCCAAATCCAGTCGTCATGAAATGCAGGATATGCAACCATTTGAGCGATTTTCCCCGCACGGGAATTGCAAAGGCTTTTTCCGAGATTAGATGCCCAGAAATTCCAAGCAAAGTATTCCTGAGCCAAGGATGCTTAGCCCTAACAAGGCTAGCCTCTGCCAGCGAATATCTTTGTTTGTAATGTTTCCAGCCACCATCGGACCATTTTATTACTTTAGTATGCCCACGGGGCTTAATTACACGTACCATAATATCATGCAACCATTGCCGGTAAAAGAAGTAGTCATTCTTTCCTTCTTCCTCATCTTTATGAGGTAGTGTGTCAATGGACTCTTTTTTTATACCACCAAGTCCGTCACCAGACAAAAGAACAGCTATATGATCGTTAATATCTTCTGTTTTTCCACCCCCCACACTCATGCGCAAAAAATCAGCAACCATCACAACAGTTTGAGTGTCGTTTTTAACTGTTCTAAGTCATCGTCAAAAAATTTCGCGTTTTCTATTGCCTTGAGATGATGTCCGAATTTTGAATGATCTTTTCGACTTTTTCTTGTTCTTTCCGCTCTTCAGCACTCAGCTCTCTCACTCCATCGAATACTTGCAGTTCCGCTAATCTAGCAGTTTGGTTTTTATAGTCTCTACATTGAAAGCAGTGCGCCCAAACCTTGGTTGCCCTGTCTACTATCCAATGCTGATTATGTAAACGTGTCCACTCGTGACGAAGGGGTGGGTGAATTAATTGGGCAACCTTGGAATGCGGGCGGAGCAGGAATTGTCCAATTTGGCGCGCCCAAAAAGCACGGAGATCAGCGAGAGTCATTCGGGCCCGCAGCTGACTTGGGTTGCGGCATGCCGGTACCCTATTATTACCAATTGTAAAAAATAAACTAGTCCGAACGAAGAGTTGAAGCTGCAACTTCATGCCATGTTTGTTAAGAAATTAAGGGGAAAAAAAATTAAGCATGGCATGAAACTGTAGCTACTTAGTACTACTACCAATACTACTACTACTACTACTACTACTACTGTTACTTAGTACTCTACTAGGCTCGCCACCACTACTACCACTACCACTACTACTACTACTATTACTACTACTACTACTACTACTACTACTACTGCTACTACTACTTCGTAAACATAATGCTACTACTACCACCGTGGTATCACTACTGCTACTACTACTACTACTACTACTACTACTACTACTACTACTACTACTACTACTACCTACTACCTACTACTACTACTACTACCACTACTACTACTACTACTACTACTACTTCTACTACTACTACTTCTACTACTACTACTTCTACTACTACTACTACTCACCACCACCACCACCACCACCACTACTACTACTACTACTACTACTACTACTACTACTACTACTACTACTATTACTACTACTATTACTACTACTATTACTACTACTATTACTACTACTAGTACTACTGATACTATATACTACTACTACTATTACTACTACTACGAGCTCAAATTTCAATAAACGATTTAAGTTTCAGTCAAACTTTAATAGCATCCCACTTTTAATAGTAATACAACTTTTAATATTACCTGTTTAATATTGAGATCACAATTTCAATATTAAGATTACACTTTTAATATTAAGATCACAGTTGATAGCAGCGTAGCCTGATGAACAGTGATATATAGTATCATGGCCTACTGTAACTCAAGATAATTGTTGTTAATAAAATACTATTTAATGTAAATATAGATTTATTTCCTATGCAGGCTGCAAAGTTCTGTCATACAATATTAACATGTACTTATTCAACACATTTAATAACTGCTTTTGTTTTTACAATTTATTTTTTCTGTTTTCGTATGTCTTGATACCTCTTCTATTTTATCTGTTCTACTTCCCATTCAGCTCTATGAGTGGCAAGTATTATATTAAAACACTGCTTGCGTAAACTGCTCTAGATCTCGAAGAGAGAGAGAGAGAGAGAGAGAGAGAGAGAACCACTCCTAGCACAATGTACACACACACAGCACAAACACACATAACACACACACATACACGCATATATCACACACACACATAACACACACACATAACACACACATACAATAACACACACATACACACAAACACACACAAAAACACACACACACACACACTCACTCACACACACACACATACACAGTCACACATACATAAAGTCACCACACACACACACACACACATATTATACATATATATATAGACATATTGATATAATTGTTAAAAATCTACGATAGGCCTGAACGACCCGTTGCCTTTTTGTCCCTGGCGGCCCGACCATGCAAGAATTGCCTTTTTGTACCTGTGGACCGGCCGGATAACCATTGCCTTTTTATGCCCGCAAAGTGGCATTTGTTGCACGGCCGGCCCGGAACGAGAAAAATGGCATTTCCGCGCGAAATTTGCATTTGTTGCACGGCCAGCCAGAAGCAAGAAAAGTGGCATTTTCCCGCGAAATTTCTGCATTCGCGTATCGCTGCCTTTTTCGGCTATATCAGCTAGGGGTGTCTGGCAGGTGCCACCTGTCAGAACCGTGACACGTAGAATATAGTGTGGCGTAACGGTCGACATGTCACGGTTCTGACAGGTGGCACCTGCCAGAACCATGACAAGTATAGTATAGTGGAGCGTAACGGTCGATATGTCACGGTTCTGACAAGTGGCACCAACCACTAGAAAAAGGGGAGGGGGGGCGCCACTGTGCCTTGGCATCGAGTCCTGGGTGCCACCTGCCAGAACCGTGACACGTAGAGTATAGTGGAGAGTAACGGTCAGTGTGTGGGGTTCTGACACAGTGGCTCCGGTGGCACCTGCCAGAACCATGACACGTACAGTATAGTGGGGAGTAACGGCTGACATGTCATGGTTCTGATAAGTGGCACCACCAGAGGGGAAAAAGAGGGGGGGAGGGGTGGGCCGCCACTGTGCTGTGGCATCGAGACTAGATGCCACAGCACAGTGGCGGGGTCCCCCCCCTCCCTCTCTTTTCTGTTGGTGGTGGCACCTGCCAGAACCGTGACATGTAAGAGTATGGTGGAGTCATCTAGTTTATTTTATATGGTAATTTGAATTTCGACATGTCACGGTTCTGACAGGGGCACCAGCCACCAGAAATTTCTGGGTGGCGGGGTGGGGGGTGCCGCTACCGGGGTACTGACAAGGGGCGGCCGGTGGCACCTGCCAGAACCGTGCCACATAAGAGTATGGTAGGGAGTAACGGTCGAGGTGTGGGGTTCTGACAGAGTGGCTCTGGTGGCACCTGTCAGAATCCGGTCATCTAGTTTATTATATATGGTAATTTGAATTTCGACATGTCACGGTTCTGACAAGGGGCACCAGCCACCGGTATTTTAGGTGGCTTGTCAGAACAGTGTCAGGTAGTTTTATTTATATGGTAAATAGACTTTTTCCATGTCACTGTTCTGACAGGTGGCACCGAGCACCTGAAATTTCAGGGCGGCGGGGGTGGGGGGTGCCGCTGCCTGGTACCGACAAAGTGGCGGGCGGTGGCAACTGCCAGAACCGTGACAGGTAGGAGTATAACGGACAGTAACGGCTTGGAGGTGGCGGTTCTGACCTAGTGGCACCGCTCACGGGTGCAAAAGGAGAGCAAAGGGGGAGGCGTGATTTGGCATGCGCCCCGAGGGTTTCCTGTTCTCTAGTATACATATTCAAATAGCCCGCATCGCGAGGAAGCTAATGCAACAAAAATTACGCGGAAAGCTCCAAGATTAGCCGAGATAGACGCTTGCAAAGTTTTTGGGGAAAAATACATGATTTTTCCGGTGGGCGGGGGTGGGGAAAAAGGGCAATAGCCAAAAATTGTACGTGGAAGTTTTGGACCCGCCGAGTAAGGATGACGTGGCATGAGCCCGGGCGATTTTTGTCTGTCGTGACTTGGTCAGAACCCGAGTTCGGTCCAACTCGGGAAGTGGGTAGCAGATAAGGACAGAACCCTTGATGTTTTTGGACATGTTTATGGCTGGCTTCTTGCAGATTTATGGTGCTATATGTATATATATTCAGAAAGCTTGCATCAAGATGAACACAAATCAATTATATACACACACGTTGCGTCTAGATTAGCTGCAAACGGTTACTTGGAAAAATGGGGTCTGCCCATTTTTTCGGTTGTTGGCCAAATTTTTGTCATGCGCCCCGAGGGTTCCCAGATGGTTTGTATATATATTTAGATAGTTCGCATCACGGGGAAGCTAATGCAACAAAAATTACGTCTAAATCTCCGAGATTAGCTGCAAACGGTTACTTGGAAAAATTGGGTCGGCCCCATTTTTTCCATTTTTTGGCGAAGTTTTTGGTCTGCGCCCCGAGAGTTCCCTGTTAATTTGTATATATATTTAGATAGCTCGCATCACGGGGAAGCTAATCCAACAAAAATTACGTCTAAATCTCCGATATTAATTGCAAACTGTTACTTGGAAAAATGAGGTCGGCCCCATTTTTTTTGGTTTTTTGGCCAAGTTTTTGGCATGCGCCCCGAGAGTTCCCTGTTAATTTGTATATGTATTTAGATAGCTCGCATCACGGGGAAGCTATTGCAACAAAAATTACGCGCAAAGCTCCAAGATTAGCCGAGATAGACTCTTGCGAAGTTGGGCGTTTTGCGTGTGTGTGTGTCCGTGTGTGTGTGGCAGGGTATATGACATTGCTGGACGTTGCCTACGGCGCGGTCGGACGAGCATGTGGCAAGGAGGACAGCCTCGGCGGCGGCGGACCAAGGCCAGTTCCAGCGCCAGTGGCAGAGAATGACTGCGTTCACCGAGCAGGCGCTGCGTCCATGGGTGTAGCCTGCTCAGCAGGCACGCCCATGGACCCAGACGACCGACTCGGCGACGCTGCCCGCACTCAGCCACGGCCCGCGCCAGCGCCCATGGGACAGGACGATGGCAGCGACGAGGATGACGACGAAGAGGACGAGGAGGACATCGACATCTTGACTATCGACCCACGACCGCCATCGCCGCTACCTACGACGCCGTCGCCCCCGCCGCCGGCGCCCGTCGCATTGGAGGAGAGGCCTACCAAGCGACGCTGCCTGCACGCCCCGACCGGCGAAAGCTACCGCTACTGCGAGCTCCAGCGGGCTACGGAACGGGAAAAGGAGCAATGTGGCTGGGAGGAGAGCGACGGGCCCGCAATCAAGGTGGTCTGGCAGGACCTCGACACCAAGCGCCGCAGCTGGGCCTGGAGCCGCTGGGCTACGTGCTGATGTGGAAGCAGGAGGATGGCCCCTACGCAGATGAGCACTGGCGCCGTACGATAATGGAGGAGGTCATGGGCAAGGACACGCCGTACAGGCCGGTCGGGGACTCTAGCTCTGTGCCGCGTGCTGGATCCTGCTCAGCAGGCATGGCCGTGGTACAGCGCTACCGCCTCGATAAGCCGTACGCGTGCCTGGCCTATGCCCTATTCAACCTATGCGACGCCCCGAAGCGCTACAAGGAAAAGCTTAGGTCGAGCTTCCGGAAGTCCGTCGATTGCTACCTCGTCTTCTTCAAGTACCTCGACGCGCTGGAGGAGCAAGGGCAGTCCTTGGCTACAGTCTCCCGCGAGCCCGTGAAGAGGCGCGGCACCCGCTGGCTACGCGATAGGACCGCGCCGCTCGGCATCCTCGTCTACGGCGGCCACGCCTACGGCATCGACCCCGCACGGCAGCTGGTGTTCGACTGCAAGTCCGAAGTGGCCCGGCCCCTGTCCGACCTCGCCGCCCTGGGCGTCCACGCCTCCAACACCTTCTACGAGTGGCTGACCGTCACGCCACTCCGAGACAAACAATGATAGTATTTTTCGGGCCGGGCCTTTATTAGTAAAATGGGATTTTGTAAACTAATTAAAAGAAGTTGTTCTCTTGATCCGTTATTAAATTAGTAGATTGGACAATTACGATTATTTTAATCATAGGTACAATTTTAGCTACTAGCAAAAGACGGCATGCGAACCAAGAAGGGCCACTCGTTGGAGGGTGGTGGTCCTTGGGGAATCGAGGAGAAGGAGTTCAGACGGTATGCCATTTGTTCAAACACTGCTTTGAGCCCCGTTCAGGCGAAGTTCGACAAAGGTCCAGTACATGTGCGTGTACCGGGTGAGGAGATCAGTCTGGGCTTGGGTGGGAGCGGGTGCGTACCCAAGTATAGCCATAAGCATGTATGCCACGTTGCCCCAGGGAGTATACTGTTTTAACCAGCCGGCCGCTGCCGCCTCCCTTGAAAACATGGTCGCCGTGCAGCGCTCGTGCCTCTTCTGACTGCACCATTGTCCAGTACGCGTGCTCGTGTAGCGGGAAATGCACCAGTCGCATATCCCGGATAATGGAAAGCCGGTGTGATGCGTACCGGTCAGCCAGCGTGCCAGCGAGCAAAGGATCATAATAAACAGCCGGCTCGAAGTAAGAGCAAACTATCTTAGCCAGCTCAGGGGCCAGGTAAGGCGCCAGCGCATTTCGGGGCCGCGTGCGGAAAAAGCAAGAACTCCGCGACCTCGCCTGGAGTACCCCAAGCCCCGCTTAGAATGTTGATGTCTAGCATTGACAGCATCGTCTCGCCCGGCGGGCTGTGAGATTAGGGGTAAGTTGCAGTCCCGTTTGCTAGGGTCCTGGCCCATTTTAATCGAACCAGGTAGCAGCGATCGGGCGAGATAATCGGGACTGACGTCGTAACACCACGCGTAATTGCGTCCACGAGCGCGCTCAGTTCCGTCTGGTCGGACGGTGGTGCCGCCGACCGTCGCGCCGGCCAAGGTGAACGGGGCTCTGGCACTGGGTACGGTGGACGGGCTGGTCGTGCGGACGAACGCGGTGATGAGTGGTTGGCCGGTCAGCCGTCGGCGCTTGGTGGTACGGTCGTGTCCTTGTCTGCGCATTTCGGTGGTACTTGGGTCCTTGGATTATGATGGTGTACTGGCAGTCAGTCGCGTGTCCTTGCCCAGGGCACGCGCCCGCTGCCTTTATGTCCCTGGAGTCGTGATATGGCCCGAAATATCGTGATACTGTCAAAAAAGGCAGTGATATGGTACAAAAAGGCAATAGTGCGGGACAAAAAGGCAGTGATATGTATGGTCTGCATCTGGTCCCGGCGCACCAGAGAATTTCTAGAAGACCGTTACGGTCAAACGGGCGGCACCCTTGTCACCCTTAGAACACTCGAGTTTTGCTCGAGTGAAAGTGGTCAGCCGGAACTAGAACCATTGCCAATTTTTCCTTGCCGCTTTTTGGGGCCGATTTCCCGGGAAATCACCGCGTCGCAAAAACCGTCAAAATTTCTCTGTCTCGTTTGCGTCCGTGGTCGAGCACGGCATCTTTTTTTGTAGGTACCTACATGCAGGAGCAAGAGACTGGCATGCCACCCGTCACCGCCACCGACAGCGACGACGATGAAAGCATCGCCCTGCAGTCCCTGCGAGCCAGGGCCCGTCGCAAGAGAAGGGGCGCGCAACAAGCAGCGGCGGCCACGGGCGGCGAAGCAGAGGAGTGCGACAGCGAGCCGCCGAGTCCGGTCCAGGCCGACAGCGACGACGAATCAGCCGACGAGAAGACGGCGGTCGCCGGCAAGGACAAGGCCAAGAAGGAAGCGGTATACAGGTTCTATGAGCTACTGGACCTGCACGCAGTCCGCGACCTGTTAGCTGAGCCGCGCCTGGCGCCTGCTTACAAGCACCTGCTGGACTGCATGCAAAAGGAGGTGAGCGAGAACGGGGGCTACTGCGTCGATTACCGCTACGGCAAGGGCACCAAGAGCGGCCGGGCCTACGCCACGACGGGGACGCAGAATGCACCGGCTGCCCTGCGCCGCCTGGCCCTGCCAGCGTTCTGCAAGGAGGTCGACATCAACAACAGCGTGCCGGTTTTCCTGCTGTGGCTGGCGGAAAGCCTGGCCGAGGACCCGGCCCCTCTGGATGCGCTGCGCGAGCTCGTGGAGAACCGAGAAGAGTGCCTGCGGGAGACTGCCGAAATCCTCGGGGTGTCAAGGACGGCGCCAAGGAGGCGCTCCTCAGGTCTTGCACGGCGGGGACTTGGTGGGCCTGCCGCCATGCCGTTTTGCCCAGCGGCTGCGCCGCTCGGTCGCGAACGCGATCTCGGAACTCAAGCCGCACTTCCGGAAGGTGTGGGACTTCTGCGAGAAGAGGCGCAAGCTGGGCTGGGACCACGTCAGGCGCGTTAACTACAAGAACGCCGAAGGGGCGTTCGTGCACTATGTGACTACTCGCTACGAAGCAAAGGTCATGTCCAGTGCTATGGCCTTTTTTCTGGACAAGGGCTGCGAGACGATCTGCCTGCGCCACGACTCGCTCATAATCGAGGACAGGCAAAACGTGGTGGACGAGGCGGCGCTCCGTGAGCTGGCGGAGTTCTGCGTTGCGACGGACTACGGCGAGGGAGAGACGAGGCCCCAGGGCCGCAAGGGCCTCACGAGGCTGTCCAAGCTCGCTAGGCTCGGCTGGAAGTGCAGTCCCATGGTCGCGCAGGACGGCGACCGCGAAAAGCTACTGGAGGCGGAGGACGAGGGCTCGCCGGCGGAACAGACTGGCTTCGAGAATACAAAAATCTACAGGACACGGGAGGACGTGTTCAAGGACGAGTTTATGCACCCGGTTAGCTTCGACGAGTTCCGCTACCAGCTGGTGAACGCCATCACTGGACTAGGTAAATCGCACGCCTCCCGGCAAGTCATCTTGGAGCTGCTGCGCGAGCACCCAGAAGCTAGGGTCTGCATAGTGACTGGCCGGCGGACACAGACGTCTTGTGTCAATGGTGATCTGTCCTCCTTTCTGCGCGAGAACGATATCGAGGTGACCACGCTTGCCAACTACATGGACGCACCGAGGGACGCTGATGGCGGCTTGTCCCAGCACCAGCGAATCATCGTGCAGTACGAGTCCCTGCACCGGCTGGCGGTCTACCAAGGCGGCGCAAGGAGGCTGATTAAATACGACTTCCTTATTCTGGACGAGTTCAGGCTGTTGTCCGACCAGCGGGTCTCGATGCAGACGAACCGCTGGAACTAGCGCGAGAACAACGCAATCTACGAAAAGCTGTGCAAGGATACCCGCGCGTCTTGGTGATGGACAAGGACCTTAATTCTGATTCTACCTACTACGACTTCTTTGTGGGCGCCGAACGGATCGCGAAGCAAGCCGAGGTACAGTTCCACGATTATCGCTACGTGCCGCCACACCACAGGCGCAATATCAAGGTCGTGGGCAAGCTCAAGGAATGACTGGAGAAGCTGCAAACGAACCTGCGAGAGGGGAAGAAGACGCTCGTGCCCTGCCGCTCTAACCGCGAAGCAAGGACTATCTACGACTTGTTCGTGGCGGCCGGCGACGCCCCGGAGAGGCCAGACGCTAAAGAGGAAAAGGTACAGGCGAGAGAAGACGGCAAGGACGAGGAGGTAGATCCGATCTGGGCTCGAGGGGCTAGAGTGCGGATCTTGACTGCACAGACCCCTCCGCTGGAGTCTCAGGCGATGCTCGCCAATATCAACAACCTTTTCAGGCCCCCGATGCAAAATGACTACACGTCCGGCTGCGTGATACTGATCTACACGAGCTCGTTGTGCGTTGCGGCCGACTTACAGGACCAGATCGAATGTGTGATGATGCACTGTGCGAACGGGGCAGGCATCGACGAGCTCACGGCCGCCGCGGGGGCGGCGCTCGCGAACCAGGGCCTCTTTGAACAGGTGCTGGACGCCTTTGTGGACACGGAACGGCCGGCCCGGTACTTCAACGGGCTGGGCGTGACGCCGCTGGCGCCGCCCTCGCCCGCCAAGCAGGACGCGCTGGCGCGCTTCGTGGCCGCCCTCAAGCAGTTTGGCCAGGACTTCTGGGAGGGGCTGCAAGACGTAGTGCGGGCGGTGGCCGAATGTGTGAAGAAGGGCATCCTCACCTGCCTGCCGGATATTTGCAAGAAGGACAGAAAGCCGCTGGGTTTCATCCCCGTCCCGAACCGGGGGCCCCTGAACCGCAAAGTACCTACGTGCATCGTGTTCAGGGCTCTGTATTTCTGGGGGATCAACCTCTTGGTGGGGCTGCTGCTCTTGGCGGTGCTCTTTTGTGTCCTCCGATGTGTGGTATGCGGTGGCTGTGGCAGAAGAAGCAGGCAGGGCGTCCCCACCCTCCGCGGCGGGCGGGCACGCCAGGAACGCGCCGGGCGGCGAGTGAACTAAGATACACGAGGTGCGGCACCAGTTTTTAAATAAAAGAAAACCAAACTCAGAGGTTGGCAGGTACTGACCGACGCCGGCCGAGCCCGTACGAGGGGGTGTCTCTCTCTCTCTCTTGCTTGCTTGCTCTCTCTCTCTCTCTCTCTTTCGCCCGCACACCGACACAGACGCCACGGTTTTTAGCACGCCAGCTGCTGCGCCCAGTAGGAGTAGTAATTCGACAAGGAGGGGACGTACGCTGGGGGCGCCGACGGGCCGGGGGCGTACGCTGGGGGCGCCGACGGGCCGGGGGCGTACGCCGGGGGCGCCGACGGGCCGGGGGCGTACGCGAAGGTATCGAGGGGAGGCGTCCAGGCAGAGGCTAGAGCCGCCACCTCCGGGTGTGCCGCCGCCGCGCCGCCAGTGCGCTGGGCCGGGGGGGGCCCACACACGGACTGCGCCTGCTGCACGTGCCAGCACACTGTGCAGACAGAAGCTGGTTGGCTGGGTTCCGCCTCCACCGGCTGCTGCTGCGCCAGGCCGCACGCCGTGCAGACAGTCCACGACTGGCTGGGCTCAGCCTCCGCCGGCTGCTGCTGCTGCTGCTGCACTTGCCAGCACGCTGTGCAGACAGTCCACGACTGGCTGGGCTCCGCCTGCGCCGGCGGCTGCTGCTGCTGTACGTGCTGGCACACCGTGCAGACAGTCCACGACTGGCTGGGCTCCGCCTGCGGCTGCTGTACCAGCACGCAGGCGGTGCAGACAGAGGGCTGCTCCTCGGATTTAGCCTGGGCCCGGTGCTCCTGGCAGGTCGTCCAGCTGACGGAAGACTCCCTGGGGTCGGCCTGCGCCAGCGGCTGGTGCTTCTGGCAGATCGTGCAGAAGAAGGTCGACTCGCTGAGCTCCGCCTCTGCCACTGGCAGCTGCTTCCGCGCGCAGCTGGGGCACACAAAGGTGGTGCTGTGCGAGACCGAGACCGCCTCCTGGGCCGCCCCCGCCGCGGCGGGCCGCCCGCCGTCCGGCAGCTTCCGCGCGCAGCTGGGGCACACAAAGGTGGTGCTGTGCGAGACCGAGACCACCTCCTGGGCCGCCCCCGCCGCGGCGGGCCGCCCGCCATCCGGCAGCTTCCGTGTACAGCTGGGGCACACAAAGGTGGTGCTGCGGGAGGGCTCCCGCGCCGCATCACAGCTGACGCAGATCCACGGCAGAGTGACGCTGGCCTGGCCCCCGGGAACAGGCTTCGGTGCCCCCCGCAGCACCTCCTCGGCCGCCTTGAGGGGCACTAGCCCCGCGGCGTAAAAAAAGATTTCCGCCTCGCCTGGCGGGGCACCCTCCATGGACAGCTGGACGCTCTGTGGGTCCAGGACGGTGTCCCCCAGCTCCTGCCGGGCTTGGGCCAACCTCCGGCAGAACTCTTGGTACGCCGTGATGGGTACCTTGAAGACATGCGTGTCCGCCTCCACCTGCAGCGTCTCCTGGACCGCCGACGTCAGGAGCGCTGGCACGGGCGGCGACCCGGACACTGACAGAGAGTCGATCGCGCCACGCTCAGGGACCCGGCTACCAGCCTGTGACTCGCTCAGCGCTACCGACGGCTCGGCCATGTCCGCCGCGTTCAAAGGAGCGCCTACTAGCTGGAAGCCGCTCTCCGCCCCCCATCCTTCGCTTGTTTCGCCCCGCTGCTCTTCCCTTGCGCTCTGGGCCGGCGGGGCCCCCGCCCGGCCTTTGTCTCGCACCCGCTGCATAAGTTGCACGTACCACAGTTGCACGAACACCTGCTGGGCCGGGGTCAAGGGGGCCGACGACGGCATGGCCCACTGCGCCCACCCCTCAGTCGTCTGCGTCACGTGCCGCTCCAGCTCGGCCTGGTGGTCGTACCCCGCGACCGTCGAGCGCAACAGCGACAGGTAGTGCGGCGAAGTACCCGGAGAGTCTGTGTGCGGGTGGGTAAAAGCGAACGTGCCGGGCTGCCCGGCCGAGCCGGCCAGCGTGCGCGGCTCCTGGCGGCCCGGCTCCCGATAGCTCACCCGCAGCGAGGTGCCGCTCTCGGCCGGCTCGCGCGCGACCGCCAGCAGCAAGGGGACGAAGCCCGCCCCCTTGACCTCCCCCAGCGGGTTCGGCACCGGCTGTCCCGCCCTCACCTGGAGCCGCTTTTCTACCACCACGTACCGTGTCCCCTGCAGCGAGAGTGGATAGAAGAAGGCGGGCAGCTTGAGCATGGCCGGGCCCGTGCGGGCCAGCACTCGTTCCACGTCCAGTGGTGTCCTGAGGCACTCGACGCCCCCATCTCCCAGGGCTTTCGCCACCTCGTCGCACCAGGTGCGGTCGTCACAGTGGATCGAGTGCCCGTCATCGTACACCACCTGGCAGAAGGACGCCGCCGCGTCCGTCGTGTGACCAAAGTAAGTCCGCAGCAGCCGGAGCAGGTCTTGGGCCAAGGAGCTGTCCCGCGCGCCGTCCGGCGCCTCGTCCACCGCCGGTGCCTGGCCGGGGCCTCCTTGGAGCGCGCGCCCGAGTATCTGCCGTAGTACCTCGGAATGCCGAGCGCAGCCAGGCATCTTCCAGGCAGAAGCTGTAGCAGGCCGGGAGCCGGGCTTCGTCGCAGACACTCAGGTGGCCCCGCGCGGGACGCTCCTCCGCATGAATAGCTTCCCCCGCCAGCCACAAGCAATGGCAGCAGCAGCGTTGGCAGGCCCCGGGGCCGTCGCACACGCGGCCACAGGACCGGCAGAAGCAATGGGGCGTACTGCCGCCCGCCAACAGGTGCAACACTTCCTCCCGGGACACGCGCTCCGGGGCCGGGGCCACGTGCAGGGACTCCGAGAGGAGGCTGTCTAGGTCGGGCGGGCCCCCGAACCCGCGCGCCTCCAGCGGGTCCTGGTCCTGGGGGTCCGGATCCTGGTCCTGGTCCGGGTACGGGTCCTGCAGCTGGACTTTAAACACTGAAACACTGGGCTCAAGAAAATCTGCCATTCTGCTCGCACCGCCGTACTACCGACCGTAGCCAGAGCGAGGGAGGGCCCCGACTTCTTTTGTCAGTACCACCCAGCGTGGTAGCCGGGGCACGCGAACGGGGTGAGTGACAGAAAGCCAGGAAGGGGGGGAGGGCGGCGCCCTCCCGCGGGCCAGGGGAGGGGGAGCGGGCAGGGGGGGGCGGCCCGCGGCGGGGGGCAGGGGAGGGAGCCGTGGCGCCCCTTCCTCCACCCCGCGCCCGGCGGCCGGGCGCCGTCGGGGCCGCCGGGCACACAGGGCGAGGCGGAGGCCAGGCCGGTGTCGGGGGCCCGGCGGAGGCACGCTCGTCGGCACGGTCGTACCCCCGGCCGGGGGGCAGGCCGCGCCCGTGTTGGGTAGGGAGGGGCGCCGCACCCCCGGGCGGGCGCGGGGGGGGCGGGGCCACGCCGGTGTCGCGGGCCCGGCGAGAGGAGCGCTGGTCGGCACGGTCGGCACCCCCGGCCGGGAGGGGGAGCGGCGGCGGGCGGGGGCGGGGACGGGGAGCCCGGGGGCCTGTACACCCCAAAACGGCGCGGGCCGCCCCGGGGGGCAGTGGTACCCGCATGGAGCTGAGCGAGCCGGCCTGGACGGAGCACTGCCCTGCCTCCCTCGCCGGAGACTCCGCCCGGCAGCTCGCTAGCTCCGCGCAACTGCAGGCGCTGCTGCGGCGCTACCGCGTGCCCGTGGGCGGAACGCAGCCGTTCAATAGCACCAGCTTCACGGGGGGCAAGTTCCTGCTACCGGATGACCCGCAGGTCTACTTGCAGGTGGTGGAGCTGCTGGCCTGCCTGCGGGGCACGCCCTGGGCGGTGCCGCTGGTCGAGCGTACGCTGCCAGACGTTGGTAAATTCTACTTGGACCTGGACTGGGTGCCGCCGGGCCACACTGCCTGCCCGGCCGAGATCCTGGCGCCCTGCGACAGCGCGGGGCCGGCCGCCCTCCACCGCGACTGCTTTGTCGCCGTGGCGCACCGGGCAGTCGGGTTCCTGGTCGCGGATCCGGCGCTGAGCACGGCCGTGCTGCTCAACTCCTGCGGCTACTGCCGGGTGCGCAGGTGCTACAAGGCGTCGTTCCGGCTCGTGTACCACTCGCTGTACCTGCCCAAGGCCGCGGCGAAGGCCCTGGCCTTCCTCGTCGCCAAGCTGTGCCACGTCCACTACGGCTGCGAGCGCGCCCAGGGCGAGCTGCTCACCAAGGTCGTCGACCAGTCGGTCTATGACAAGAACCGCCTCATCCGCTACCCGTACGCCGACAAGGGCGCCAGGGTAGTGTGTGCGACCTGCCGGGAGCTCGGCGGGGCCAAGCTGCAACTGTGCCTCAAGGGCTCCTGCCGCACCGTCCTGGCCGGCCGGCCCTGCGTGCCGGTGGGCCGCCTCGGCGCCGGCGGCGAGCTGACGACCCGTGGCCTGTCGTGGCGCGACTTCCTGCTGGACGCCAGCGTGCGGCAGCAACGGGCGGGCGCGCCGCCGCCGCCGCCGCCCCCCGGCCTGGCGCCGAGGCTGCAGGAGCTCGCACGGCTGGCCCGGGCGGCCACCCTGGTCGTGGAGGACGAGCCCCCCGAGTGGCACCCCCCCGCGCCGCCCGCGTCCCCGCCCGCGCCGCCGCCGTCGGCCGCCCGTGGTCCGCAGCCGCCGCCGTCGGCCGCCCGTGGTCCGCAGCCGGCACAGGGGCCGGCGCGGGGGCCGGTGTACGTACCCTGGGACAGCGGGCTGCCCGGCCGCCTGCACTGCGAGCCGCGGGGCTGGGCACCCACCCCGGGCGCCACGTACGGCTTCCGGGCGCTGCTGGAGCACCTGGTGGCGCCTTACCTCGGCGCTGCCGGCGGCGAACCGCTGCTCAACTGGGCGCAGCGCGCTCACGGCAGCCACGGGGACCGGGCGTCCGGGTGGGTGCGGGTCACGGCCTACAGCAACCTGACGGCGCCGACGCCCGCCCAGGCCGCCCGGTGCCCCTTCCAGTCGGCGGTGCGCGGCGCCGCGTACAAGCACCTCTTTTTTGTGTCGGCCGTCGTCAACGGGCGCAACCTCTTTTTTGTGTGCCACGACGACCAGTGTGAACCCCTGCGGCACATCCGGATTCGCTTGCAGGCCTGGGCGCTGGGCCGGCTGGGCGCCGCCCCCTAAGAATCAGCCCGTCCACGGACGTTGGGGCCGGCCGGGCCGCCCCTGGCGCTTGCCCGGCCGGGCCGCGAGTGTGGGAGGGGGCGAGAACAGAGGGGGAGCGAGGGAGGGGAGCGGCCAGCAGTGTCAGTAAAAACCCAAGCCAGTCGGTCACGCCAGTGAGGCCCGGCAGCCCGGCCCGGCAGCCCCGGCCTGCCTCCGGACGGGGTGCCCCGCCGGCCCCGCCGGCCCCTCCCCTCCCCTCCCCCCCCCCCCCCCCCCCGCCGCTCTCTGGCCTCCCTTGGCCGCCCCGCGCCCCTCCCCTCTCCTCCTCCCGGAGCCCCCCCCCCTCGCACACAACCCGCCTCGCTTCCTCCCGCGGATGGCGAGCCTGCCGTACAACTGCACCTCGTGCCACAAACCGCTAGGCTGCCTGGTACCCGCCTACCAAGCTCTTAAAGCCGAACACTATACCTCGGCCGAGGCACTGGACGCGCTGGGCCTGCTGCTAGCGTGCTGCCGCCGCAAGCTACTAGGTGCCAAGGACTGGGGTCGAGAGGAGGTCGTGAGGCGCGCCCTCCAGCAAGCCGCCCGCCATGGAGATCACGTGGACTCCGCAAGCAGCGCAGTACGTGGAAGTTAGGCCCGTGCTGGGCTCGCACGGCACTATCCGGGAGGGAGACCTGATTTACACCTGCGACGAAGAGTTGCGGTCCGACGACAGCGATGTGGTCCTGGGCTATGCCTGGAACAGCTACGACCTGTACGACAAGACCACGCGGGCCACGCCGCCCCTGCACAAGACCTTGCTCGGCGTCACGGACGAGACCGCGAGCCCTTTGCAGGCCGAGAAAGTCATCCGCGTCCAGACGGCGGGCTTGGCTTTCTACCCCGTGGCCCAGACGGTGGCGCTCAGCAAGTTTCCGTACGGCAGCTACGTGCTGATCAAGGAAACGTACACACCCCCCCGCAACCTCTCGGAACAACGCCGGCAGAGTGAGACTCCACAGTTCCCAGAGATGAAGGCCTGGGTGCCCCCCTGCGAGCCCCGGACCGGGGCCGACGACGACGAGAAGCTCCGCGCGGAGGCCAGGGCCGGCGGCCGAAAGCCGGGCTCGCGCTGGGAGCTGCCCGCCGAGTCGTTTTACCGGCAGGACGGCAACGATTTCCAGCGCAAGTTCGCGGCCGCGCAGTGCCCGGGAGCCCGCGGCCGCGGCAGGGAGCAGCGCTTGCTGCCGTGTGCACAGGCCTGGCTGCTAGCCGTGCTCGAGAAGAACGCGGGCGGGGAGGCTAAAGACGACGAGGAGTTGGTGAGCATGCTGCAGCGCCTGACGGACTGGTGGATCGACGTGCTCAAGGAAGACAGGCACCAGCTGGACGACGGGTGGGTCTGCCTGGGGCAGGTCCTGGGGTACTTCGAGGACAAGCACGCCCTGGCCGTGAGGCTCACGCGGTCGACCAGGGGCCCCAGCCCCCTCCGCCAGACTAAATAGCAGGGTGGAAGCACGGCCGTGCCGCTGGTCGCTAGACTAAACGGCGGGGCCCCCGACCAACCGCCGGCCGCGGCAGCCGGCTGTTGCCGCCCGAACTACCACGGCCGGCGTGGGCGACCGGGGGCGGGCAGCAGGTGGCGCGAGCCGAGTTGGTCCGCAAGAGGGCAGTGCTGGCCGTCAGCTTTTATTAAACAACTTGGCGTCTACTCTACTAGGACCACACAGTCACGCAGAGCTAACGCCACTTCGGAATTGCCATCGCCGGTGTCCGGCCCGGCCTCGTACAGGCCGCCCGCCAGCCGCTGCCACGGCGGCGCGGTCGCGAGCGCCGTGGTCTGTCGGTCGTAGTACAGGTAGATCAGCGACAGGCCCAGCCGGCCCGCGACCTCCGGGACGCGGCCGCTCTGTAGGTCCACCAACAACCGCTGCAGGCGCTCGAATCTGGCCGTCAGCGGCGGGTCATGTAGCACGCCGTCCACCTCGAACCAGTGAGGGTTAAAGCGGATGTACACGACGGGCAGGTCCGGAAGTTAGAATTTGCAGCCAACGCCGTGTTGATCTGGAGCACGCGCCCAGCTCGCACCGGTAGCGCCGGTGCGCAAACTCGTCGTTGCACAGCAACAGCAAACAGCGGCGCTCGGGCGGCAGCGACTGGAACCCGAGCAGATGGAAGTCGGGCCGCGAGCTCACGGCTCCTGCAAAGTGTGGGGTGATCTGCTTGTCGCAGTGTTTGTAGAAAATTGAATTGGCAAAGTCGCGGTCAAACGCCCAGCCCTGGGCCTCCAGAAATTCGGCTAGCTGCTGCTCACTCTTGAAGCGCCGGGCGATGCCCTCGACGTGTGGCAGCGCTGCACATGGTCATCCAGCGAGCGCTCCGTCTTGCAGCGCGTCGTGCACTGCAGCAGGCCTTGTCCGGTCTGGAACTTGGCCGTGCTGAACGACGCAAAGGCACACACGTGCTGCCATTTCTTGCTTTCTTCGTGCATCCACTCGTGTGTTTTGAGATTGATGAGACTACTGAAGCGGGCCTCACACTCTGGGCAGGCAAATGGCTTCTCACCAGTATGCGTGCGCAAATGTATCTTGAGATTGCCAGCCTGAGTAAAGCAGGCGTCGCACTCTGGGCAGCAAACGGCTTCTCGCCAGATGGTGCGCAAATGCGTCTTGAGACTGCCAGCTTCACTGAAGCGGGCGTCGCACTCTGGGCAGGCAAATGGCTTCTCGCCAGAATGTGTGCGCAGGTGTTTCTTGAGACTGCCAGATTCACTAAAGCGGGCGTTGCACTGGGCGCAGGCGAACGGTCTCTCCCCAGTGTGCGTACGCAGGTGTTTCTTCAGATTGCCAGCTTGACCAAAGCGGGCGTCGCACTCTGGGCACGCAAACGGCTTCTCCCCCCTGTGCGTGCGCAGGTGCGTCTGGAGATTGCTAGATGCACTGAAGCAGGCCCGCACTCTGGGCAGACAAAAGGCTTCTCGCCACTGTGCGTGCGCAGGTGTCTTTGGAGACTGCCCGCTTCACTAAAGCGGGCGTCACACTCTGGGCACGCAAAAGGCTTCCTGCCACTGTGCGTGCGCAGGTGTCTTTTGAGACTGTCAGCCCGAGTAAAGCGGGCCTCGCACTCGGGGCAGGCAAATGTCTTCACCTCGCCACGGTGTGTGCTAGCAGCAGTAGTCTGTTCTTCTTGTTTCTTTACGTGTCCTTCGCCCTTGCCCGATTTTGTCTTAGCTTCTTTAGCGAGGACACTTGTCAGGGTCAGGTCTGCTGGCGTTGCGTGCCGCGCGCACAGCGTCGGCCACTCCGACGCCCGGCAGACGACGGTCGCTAGCGTCGCGAGGTTTTCGTGTTGATAACAAGGCTCACAGGCCGGGCGGTCCGCCGATTCTTGGCCCCCGCGCCACTCCTTGAACACCAGCTGGCGGCCCTCGATAACTCGAAACGCAGCTCGAAAATGTTGCAGCATGCGGATCCCTGCTTTTTGCTCCACAAACGGTTCGGCAGTCTTGCAGGCGCGCCAGCCAGAGCTGGACCGCGGGCGAGGGAGTCAGGCTGGCCGTCGGGCGGTGGCCATCGTGCCGCCGGCGTTTCGGGCTGTGGCCGCCGTCCACCTCTTCTGCCGTGCCGGCGCCGCGCGTGGCGCTGGCACAGCCTGGCCGGCCGCTCGGCTCGTCGCCGCCCGCGTCGGCCGCCCGCACGCGGCCGCGGCGCATGAAGCACCTCTCGCACGCCGGCTGCCAGCTCTCGGCCGGGCCCGCCAGGCGGCACACCAGCCCGCCGTCGCGCACACACAAGCTCGCCGCGCCGACCGCTGCCACCGCGTCGCGGGAGCCGTACCGGCGCACGAAACGCCGCACGGCCCGGCTGTCCATCCAAAACTGGCAGGAGTCCCTCTCACCGCCCTGCGCTGGAGCAGCAGGCTTGTGGGAGACAGGGAATAGCCCGGGGGATGTGTCTTTCTGGCCCGGGGGGGCAGAAGCCGTCCTTCCCTCGCCCGGCTCCCGCCCACGCGCGTGGAGGGCTACCCCCACCCCCCCCAGGCCCTCCCCCGCCGGCGCGCCGTGCCCCGACCCGAGGGTGGGTGCCGGGGGGGGGGGGCACGTGCCCGCGTCTCCCGCCCTCCTCTCCCGTGGGGGGGAGGGACGCGTGACCGACCGGCCTCCCCCCTCTCCTCTTTTTCCCGCCCCCGTTTCTATCCGGGCCGGGCCCGGGTGGCTGCCGTCGCTCGCGTCCGGCCGGCGCTTATACCAAACTCTGCCGCCTTTGGGCTGTTCGGGTTTAATTCCAAGCCTAACGCGGGTCACAGTCAACCACGAGGGGTCGTGGGGGGTGGAGGTCCTCCCCTGTCCCTTCCCGTTCTGTGGGGAAGAGGACTAGAGCTAGCAGGGTGCTCGGGTGCACGAAGTTCACGGAACAGTTCTTCTACCTCTTCCCGCGTCTCATGGCAGTGCGCCAGCTTCATCCGGCGAATGTCACCGGCCCGCCAAAAAGTAAGGTTTAGATAGCTTAGTCTGACAGGTGTGACAGGCCCAGCAGCCCCCGCCCGTCGGGCGCAGACATCGTGCTAGATCCAGGTGCTCCAGGTTTGTCAGCTTTGTCAAGTGCCCCAGCCCCACGTCCGTCAACTGCAAACAACCGGCGAGGCTAAGGTGCCGTAGCTTGGTCAGGCCTTGCAAGTGTGCTAGCCCTTCGTCAGTTATCTGTTGACAATCGCTGAGATCCAGGCTGCCGTAGCTCATGTACATTCGGCCAGGCGCTGCAACCGGCGTCTGTCATGTAGCAGCAACGAGCGAGGCTAAGAGTTCTAGCTTCTTCTTAGGCACGTGCGCCAGTCCGGTTCCAGCCAGCGAGTCACAGCCGGAGAGGTCCAGGTCTTGCAATCTCTGCAGCGGCGTCAGTGCTCTCGAGTCCCTCGTCGTACAGCTTGTGACACTCGGCGAGGTTCAGTCGCCACAGCTGTTGCAGCTCCGCCAGGGGCTTCAGTCCGTCCCGCCCGAAGGACGTCACCCGGACGAGGTCCAGCTGCTGCAGCTGCTTCAGTTTGGACAAGGGTTTTAGCCCGTCTCCGTGGAACTCCGAAAAGCCGCTAAGGTCTAGTGTACAGGCGTGGAAGGTGTCGCCAGGCAGGCTAACTGCTCCGCGGTGAGAATAATCTTGTAATACTTTTTCGGGAGGAGGGGTCCCCTTCCGCGCAAAGGAAGCGCTCCACTGTCACGCCCGGGAAGCTGTGGCTGCGCGGGCCAGGGCCTGAGCCCCTCCCGCCCCAGCAGGAGCTCGTTGAGGTGGACGCGGGCACTGCTCCAGGCGTCGCCGGCCACTGTCAAGAAGGCCCGTGCCTGTGCCGAGGTTTGGAGGTCCAGCTGCGGGCACCGGAAGCCCGCCCAAAAGTCCGGTCGGCGCAGGAGCTGGGCCAGCTCGGGGGCAACCGCCGCCAACTAAGCAGTCCGCATAGCCCAGCCGGTCCCGGGCGCGGAGCCAAACTGCAGTAGACGGGGGCTCCCCGGCGCCGCCGCGGCTGATTGCATCCGCGCGCTACCGAGGCGGAAAGGAGACAGCGGGGTGTGGTTACGTAGTGGCAGTAACCACGTACCCCTGCCGCACACGCGCTTCCTCCCTCCCCCCCCCCCCCGGGGCTGACGCAAGGACCGGGTAAGGGGGGGGGGAGCGCGGCGGGGGGGGGGAGCGTGCCGCACGCCCCTCGCCCGCCCTCGGCCTGCCCCCCGGCCCGCCCCCCGGCCGGCGGCTGGGGAGGGGAGGGGCGGGGGGCTGAGCCGGGGGGCGCCGTCGCTCGCGAGGCGGACGGGCCATCCCCCCCCCCCCCCAAAAAAAACCCCAGCGTTGGCGCGGGCATGGCGGCCAGCGCCACCGAACCGGCCGCCGGCCGCAGCCCCTTGCAGTTGCCGGGCGCCGGGCCAGAAACCCGGCTGCCAGAAGCCCGGCGGCCCAGGCTGACGCGCCTGCAGGAAGAGGCGGTGCAGTATGCGCTGAGCAAAGGGGCCGGGCGCTGCTGGCGCTGCCCACGGGCCGGGGCAAAACCGCCATCACGCTGCACATCCTGACGCGGCTGAGCCAGGAGCAGAGTTTCCCCGCCCTGGTGCTGTCGCCGGCCTCTAACTGTGCGCACTGGCTCCAGGAGGCCGACCGGTGGTGTGGCATGCGGCACCGCCCGGAGACCTACCGGCGCCTGCGAGACGCTCCGCCGCCCGGCGCCCCGGACCCGCCCAGCCACGTGTGCGTCATCCAGGAGGGCCGCGACCTGTTCCCGCTGCCGGGCGCGCTGCTGTACATCATGTCGTACGAGATGGTCAGCACGCTGGCCGCGGCCGGCCGCTTCCAGGGCCTGCGCCTGGGCTCGCTGGTGGTCGACGAGAGCCACCGCCTGCAGAACCCGCGCAGCAAGATTGCCTTCACGGCTGAGCCACTTCAACCAGCAGCAGGTGCCCTTCTGCCTCTGCCTGACCGGGACCCCCGCCAACCGGACGCGGCACCTGTGGCCGCAACTGCGGCTGCTCTGCCCCGACAGCGTCTGGAACAAGCGTGGGCCCGGCATGCCGCGGGGCGCGCTGACGTACGAGGAATTCGTGTTGCGCTACTGGGGGGCAGTACGTGCGCCGGGGCTTCGACCGCGCCACGGGCCGGCCGATACGTGTGCTGGACGCGGGAGGCTCCACGAACCTGGGCGAGCTGTACCAGCGGCTGTCCAAGCTGTGCCTGTTCACGGGGACGGGCTGGCCCGCGAGTGCGGGGTGCAGGTGTTCGCCGGCGCGGACGACGCTCGCGCGGGAGGAGGCGAGTTCACGTTCAGGCGCACGGTCGTGGTGTGCGAGCTCCGGCCCGCCCACCAGGCCCGCCTGGCCCGGCTGTGGCAGCAGGAAGCCGAGGCGGCCGCCCAGGTTACCGAGCTGCTGGGCGACGGCGGGGAATCCGAGCCCCCGGGCGCCGCCGTGCCGGCCGCGCCGGCCGTTGGCGCGGGCTGGCAGGCGTGCCTGCTGGAGTTCGGGGGCTGCCGGCCCGGGCGCCCCCGGGGGTGGCGCCCCCGCCGCGTCGGCGCTGGTGCCGGCGCGCAAGCGGCGGCGCCTGGAGGACGAGAGCGCCGCGCTGGCGGCGCCGCCCGGGCGCCCGGAGGAGGAGGAGAGCGGGAGGGCCACGCCGGCGGCCGGGAGCGCACACGTGGGACGGCGACGACTGCGCGGCGGCCGACCGCTTCATCACCCTCACGGGCACGACGCCGCAGCCCAAGCGGCCGGAACTCATCCGGCGTTTCCAACACGACCCGCGCTGCCAGGCCGCGGTCCTGAGCATTCTGGCAGCGGGGCAGGGCGTGCACCTGACGGCCGCCAACCACGTCTTTTTCTTCCAGCTGACCTGGAACGGGGGGACCTGCTGCAGGCCGAGAAGCGCGCGTGCCGCATGGGCCAGCGCCGGCACGTCGATATCAAGTTGCTAGTGCTGGACTGTTTTATTGAGCGCCGGCAGCTGGAACTGAACCTGAGCAAGATCCGCAACCAGGCCTCTGTCCTCAACCAACAGGAACTGGCCGCGCACGGGCTGGCGTGCGAGTCGGAGACGTTCCGCGCCTCGCGGCGGCGCCGGCGCGGGGCTACCAAGCCAGCGGCCGCGGCGCCCGGGCCAGCCGCGGCGCTGGAGGCGCCCGAACCGCCCGGGCCGGCGGCCACCGCTACCGCGTAGGCGGGGGTGGAGCGGGGCACGGGCGCCGCTTTTTTCGCCTCACCTCCTCGGGGGGCCACCCTCCGCGTGCCTCAGGTTCTGGTCCTGACCTTCTTGGAGGGGCGCCGCCCGTCCTGGCCCTGGGTGCCGCCCCCCGGGAGCTCTTCTTCCTTTGCTGCAGGCCGTCGAGCTTGGCTTTGAGCTTCTCGATGGACGCTGGCTTCAGGCGCCAGCAGCAGTGGCAGGCCAGCGCGTAGAAAGCCAGGCTGCTGATGAGATGGCTCAAGTCACCCGGGCGTCCCGCTTGCCTTCTTCGTACTGCAGGCGGAACGCTCTCGCGATGGGGTTCCTTTCTTCTTCCTCTTTTTCCTCTTCCCTGTCTTTGGGCTTTAGCGTTCGGTGTACGTAGCGCTCCATCCGCTCCAAGAAGCCCTTGGGGGCAGGTGTGTCTGTCCACTGCACGTCAGCCAACAGGTGCAAGGCCTCGGCCAGGCCTGTCGCTGGGTCGCCTCTCCCGACCTTCTTCGCCTGTGCCCTCAGCACCTTCACCGCTTCCCCGAGAGGACAGGAAAAGTCCGGGTCCTGCAACGGACCCTGCGCCGAGCCCTCCGGCACGCAAGCGACCTCTGCATGCTCCATATCAATGAGCAGGTTAGCCACCGAGTTGGCCACCGCAAATAAGTACAAGGCCAGCGCCCAGGCTGTATCACTGTGCAGGCGGAGCGATTCTCCCCACGCAGTGACTTCGGCTAAAGGGAGGGTCCACTTGTCGTAGGGCTCTACGTCGATTAGCCTCACGACAGGGCCTCCTCTCTCTTGGACCTGCAACATATTATCGAACCTCAGGTCCAGGCAACCGTAGGCTCTGTCCGGCTCTGCCCTTGCCTTCTCCTGTAGCACCTGCACGTACAGAAGCAGAGTGCCGTGCACCGACTGCAAGACCCTGTGGTGCTCTTGCTGTGTACTCTGGGAGGCCAGCAGGGTGCTGACCATCTGGCCCAAGGGGAGGATATGCCGGATAAGATACTAGAACTCGCGACCGGCGGGATTTCCAGCATGTTGCAACCAGTAGGGATACGGACACTGGCGCCGCGACGGCGGTCCGGGCTCGAACAGGGAGCCCCCCAGCTGCGGGATCTCGCTGCACGTGCGCTGGTGCGGAAGTTGCTCGTCATTAAACGCCTGCAGCTCGTCATTAAACGCCTGCAGCTCGTCATTAAACGCCCGCAGCTGTTTTATAAACGTGGCCACGTTGTACGGCACTGCCCAGCCGTACAGCAAATGGCTGACGCCGACCTCTTCCGTGGCCAGCACGCCGGCCCAGTCACGGCAGGCCGCTAGCTCGGCCTCGCTGAGGTACTCGTAACCGGCTCGCACGACATAGGCCGCCGTCAGGGGAGTGACTACGTTGACGGACCCCGCGCACACCCAGTCTTGGTCCCGGAGAGCTTGCACTCAGCAGTAGGTCCCGGGCAGGCCTGGTGCTGCAGTATCCGTGCTCGGAGCATAGCGTGCAGGGCGGCCAGCGGCCCCGGTGGACCGGTCAGCCCCTGGGAGGCGAGCGGCTCCTGGGCGGCGGACGACACTTGCTGCCACAGCCAGGCTAATTCGCCTGGGGGCTGGCCTGGTCTCGCCCCCTGGAGCCAGGCCGCCTTGTCCGGTAGTAGCTGGTGCTTCCGGTCGAGAGGGGCTGCCTGGCCTGGGCTACCGGCGGATGGTGATGAGGAAGGCATACGGGACCGGGCGACAGGGAGAGAGCAAGGCCTCGCTGCTTGTTCCGTCCAGGACCTGGTAACGGGGAGGGGGGGCCTGTCCCGCCCGGGAGGTTTGCAGCCAAGTACCCGAGCTGTCATGCCCCTCCCCCCCCCCGACCCCCCCCACCCGCCGCGCCCTGTCCGCAGCGCGGCGGGAAGAAGGAAGGCGCCCCCGCCCCCCCCCCCCCGTCTCTGCCCTCTCCCGCCGGTGCGGCCCGCGCGTGCCGCCCCCTCCCCCCACGGCCCGCGGGACGTACACGCGCGTCGCGCCCCCCCCCCACGCCCCCCCGCTCCGGCACCAGCTCCCCGGCGTTGGCGTGTGTGCTGCGCCTGCTCGGCCCAGTTTTGGTTCGCTGGCGCAGGGCAGGGGGCCGGCCACCGCCAGCGAATGGCTGTGAACCAGAGGGCCGGCCACCACAAGCGCAGGGCTGCCTACCTGAGAGGGGCCGGCCACTACAAGCGGAGGGCTGCCCGCCCGAGGGCCGGCCGCGGGGCGCAAGGGGGCGGGGAGCTCACTTGGCCCGGTACGAGCGACGGCGGCGGGCACCAGCCGCTCCCGGTGGTGTGCCGCCGGCTCGTCGCCAGCTACCTCCTGTGTGCCGGGACCGCCCCGCCGGCCTGTCGGAGCTCACCCTCGGCTTCCAGTGCCTGCGCTTCCCCGCCTGCGCGTCCTGGTGCTGGGCCCGCTGCCGGCGGCCCTCACTGGCCAAGTGTGGGCCGACACGGACGTGGTCTTCCGGGGTTACGCGTGGCCTGGTTCTAGCCTGGGCAGGCGGCCGGCCCGGTTCCGGGAGGAGCCAGCCCCTGGGCCTAAGTCACGCTAGCCTAGCTAGTCCGGTCCTAAAACCACCGTGGCGCGCTCCGAAAACCGGGGGGGGCACCCCCCCCCCCCCCCCTCTGCCCCCGACGCTTCTCCCTGCCGGCGCAAGCCCCGCGTCCGCCTCGTTTCCTTCCCTACTCGCTAGCCTCCCCCCTTACTCTCTCTCTCTCTCCGTCCCCCGCCCGGCCCGCCAGCCGGGGACCCGGCACCACCGGCCTACTGCGCCAAAGGCGGATCGTTTCGAGACAAGGGTACGAGCCAACCTGCGCTGACTATGGGAGCCGCCGGTTCCAGGCACGAAGAGGAGGAGTCGGGTGATCAGGCAACGGGCCCGGGCCCGAAGCCCCACACCTGTCTGTCCACGACCTGCTGACCGGGCAAATCAACGAGGCTCCCTCGGAGCTGCTAGTCCACTGCGATTCAGAGGAAGATAGCCGGCTGCTCCAGAAGAATGCATTTCCTTTACTGGAGCTGAATCCCGAGGACGTCTACTTCGGCGCGCCAGGCGAAGCCGAGCCTAGGGTCACTACCGATGCAAGACCAAGTCCGACACTGTCCTCGCGGCGGCTG
>WBZZ01002004.1:0-29664 GCA_019918135.1 Paulinella micropora
GATATCTGAGCACGAAGATAATAATGATAAAGTTTCCGCGGATGGTTCAATTGATACACACAGCGATGTTACAATAACGGGCACACCAGCCAATAACCAACTACTCATTTATAGCACAGGACAATGGAGAAACACAAACTCACCTTTTCTTAGATTGGATGGTCTCACAATGATGTTTGGAGATTTAAATATGGGGGGTTTTAATGCAGCAAATGTCGGTAATGTTGATGGTGTTGATGTTTCGGCTCTTGATACTTCGGTGGTTAAACTAACAGGAGACCAAACCATAACAGGGAATAAAACATTTACTACTTATGTGGCCGTAAAAGATTCAAATCCATTAAATACAGGTAAGTTATTCTTCAATTACAACAATAATATGGGCTCTATCTATTCGTCGGAGGCCGGTGGTGCAACGGGCTATCCATTATCTTTTGTCGGCTCGTCCATACTTTTTGCTCCAACAACAGGGGGTGGGATAACATTGACGGGTAATGTTTTTAATTTTAATAGCACAACAGCAATCAGCGGACTGCCCGCACCATTCTATGATGGTGATGCTTCAACGAAAGCATATACCGATACAAAATTAGCAAAGGACGGCACAACGGCTATGACGGGCAGTTTAAATATGTGTGGTTTTGCTATTACAAATGTTGGTAATGTTGATGGTATTGATGTTTCTACCCTTGATACTTCTGTGGTTAAACTAACAGGAGACCAAACCATAGCAGGAACCAAAACATTCAGCAACATAATAAATGCTAGTGCGGGGATTGATATGAAAAGTCAAAGCATAACAAATGTGAATCTTGTTGATGGTGTGGATGTTTCTACTCTTGACACTTCGGTGGTTAAACTAACAGGAGACCAAACCATAGCAGGGAATAAAAAATTTACATCAACTTTGGAAGTAAGTGGTTCATCCAATCCAACTACTTTTGACGGCATTGGCATAGCCTTTGATACAAAAAATAGGAATGATTGCCGCACAAAAGACAGCAACAGCGACTTGGTATCCGATACAAATAACGGGGTCGTATGTTGAGTTATATTCAGGTAATACTTTAATTATAACCGCATCTGGCACTACACTATCTTTGAATAACAACAAAATAACAAACCACACCATCAGCAACAACGGACGGAGCAAATAAAAGTTATGTGGATACATTAGACGGGCAAAATGTGAAACTAACAGGAAACCAAACCATAGCAGGAATTAAGACATAAAGCAGTGGTGTTGAAATAACGGGAAATTCAATCAATTCAACAACAAAGGGCACATTTATCGTTTTCAATTCTACCAGTAATATTGGGTCAATTGCTAGTTTGGATATGAAAACTGCGACATATTACAACTTTGAAATTTCTGCGAAAAAAATAAGTTTTATTATTGATGGGACAATCGTCGGTTGGGTAAATGCTTCGGGGCTAGATTGTAATAGTAGCAAAATAGCCAACCTTGGAACTCCGACATTATCAACAGACGGAGCGACAAAAGGGTATGCGGACACATTGGACGGGCAAAATGTAAAACTATCAACAGACCAAACCATAACAGGAAGCAAAACATTTAATGGGGCGAGCACTGTGATAAAATATCTCACTTTAACGAACAATGCTGATTTTAATAATCAAACTATCACTAATGGTGGAAATATAACATATAATGGGGCGAGGATATTAAACCAAAATGGAGGAGACATATTCTTTTCACAGACATCAGGAGATTATCAGTATTTCTTATTTACTCTAAATACCGCTACAAGTGGAACCGCGAACCAACGAGGTTATGTATTTACGAATGTAGCATCTGATGTAAAAGGGGCGGGACTTTATATTTCAAAACTTTTGGATAATAAAAGTGCTTCGTCTGACATTGTCCGTTTTAACAATGCTGGCGGTATGCGGTTTTATGGTGCTTTGGATATGAATTCAAACAATATAACAAATGGCGGAACAATAACTGGAACGACAATTACTTCAACCGCGGGGGTATCAACGACAACACTAACGGCGAGCGGATTAATAACGGCAAATGCGAGTATATCAACAACAACAGCAACCGCAAGCGGATTGATAACGGCAAATGCGGGGATTACATACACTGGCACACTAACATCAGCAACAAATACAAGTGGAGCAAAAATAGGAGTTCAGGGAATAACAGACGGAACAAATGCAAAAGGGATATTTCTATGGGATACAACTAATACGATTTGGGGGATTTATGCAGCATCTGGTGGGGCTCTAAACACTAGAAGTTTGGCAAATGGTTTAGCCGTTTCAGGAAATGATTTTAGTTCGTATAGTTTTCGGTTTAGGGTTGCTAATGATTCTACAATGGGTTTTGTGTGGGAAAATTCAGCAGAGCCATTGTTAATGTCATTAAACGGGGCAAACGGGACTTTATGGACAAAAGGATTGATTACGGCAAATGCGGGAATTACATACACAGGCACACTAACAACGGCATCAGCATCAACTAATGGGGCTAAAATAGCAATTCAAGGACAAACAGACGGGACGAATGCGAGAGGAATATTTGTATGGGACATTGGAGATTCAAACTGGGGGATTTATATGAGCCAGTCTGGGGCAAATAAATCATTAAGTGGAGGAACAGCACCAGCAGGAGGAGGTGGAGGATTAACTTCTTATTCTATTAGATTTAGAGTAAATGGTTCTTCAACGAGTGGTTTCATATGGGAGAATAATTCAAATACTGCTTTAATGTCATTAAGAGCAAGCGATGGACAATTATGGGTATTGTCTAATCCAATTCAATATTCAGACAAGAGAAAAAAAAGAAGATATAAAGGAATGTTTAGGCTTAGATTTTATTAATAAGTTAAATCCAGTCTGCTATCGTATGATTGATGACAACAAGAAATGTAGGACTGGCTTAATAGCACAGGAATTAGAAGAAATACTAACAGAAATGGATATGCTAGATTTTGGCGGATTTATAAAAGAAACAATTATGGTTCCGTGTCCAAAGCAAAGAAAAGAATACGAATTGAAAGGTGTGAGTGTTAATCCAGAAGATGTTAAATGTGTTGATAGTGGTGATGTCGGTTATGGTATAGGTTATTCTGAGTTTATCGCCCCGTTAATTAAGGCGGTTCAACAATTATCAGAAAAAGTAGTTAATTTAGAAAAAGAAAATAAAACTTTACTTAATATATTACAAGACCAAGCAAACCAACTAGCAGAAATACGAGCAGTGGTGTTTCCTCCCAATGCCTAGATTACACCCCCCACCGCCAGTCATTGAAATAGACGGCGAACTAACTCCAGAAATAAAAAATCGTGTTTTAGACATTTCATTGAAGAATGAGGAAAAAAAAGTAGAGCACGAATTGGAAGATAACTGGAATTGTTGTTGTATAACAAACAGACCGACAGACAGCAGACTTATTAAATACTTATTTCAAATGGGTATCATTATCTCCATTATAACCCTTTGTATTGTAAGGCTATCTGAAAAGAACTTACCTTGTGAGGTAGCCAACACTTATGTCGGAATCCTAACACTATTGATTGGAATATGCCTTCCATCACCTTCTTCAAAGAAGTGAGCACTCGTATAAGTGTATTTTATACCAAGAAGCATCACTACCCAAACACATTAAAGGAATGGCTTCATCAAAACTAATACACCAATCTGACATTGGCTTATACACACATTTAAATTTACTTTCTATTCCTTGCTTTATACAATAAGCACAACTCTCATTCTTTTTTTCGCTTATCCGTGAGTAAAAGTCGCAGGCCGTCCGTCCTAACACAGACCACATAAATAATAATATTAATAACATAATATATTACACAATATATAAACAATGTCGGAGCACAAATACCAAAAGATTATTTTTCTGAGCAATGATTTTGCTGGAGGAAGCAAAACATTTAATAAAAATATCCAAATGTCATTCACACCCACCAAAATGAATGTTAAGTTTATCCACTATATGAACGACCAGACCGAAACCAAAACCAGAATTCTTTTTTTGGACAGAATTGGAATTATTGGAACATTTGCGGACAGCACCACAGCAAACATTTCAAACCTCGGTTATAATTTGGGTGTTGTAGGATGGACAGACGGTCAATATACATTTAAAGTCCTTGAAACTGACAGCGGAAATATTGACACAAGAAATTTAGCGGGCCGAATTGTTGTATGTTTGGAATTCCTCGCTTAGAATATAGCAATGGAAAAGATTAACAATGTCAAAGTTAAGCCTGTGAAGCAGGATGGAAACGGAGATAAAAAAGCAAAAGGTTATAAATTATTCAATGAGCCGTATGCCAATATATTTCTACTTGCTAGAAAGAAGAGCGGTAAGACGACAGCACTCTTTGAAATACTGAAACGGACAACAGACAGAAAAACCCGTATTGTCATTATTGCTTCAACAATACACAAGGACTACATTTATAAAGCGATGGTAAAGCACTTTAAGAACAGAGGCAACCCGATGGCGATATATACCTTTCTTAAATCAGATGGTGTAAATGTTGTTGATTATGAGTTAGACAAACTGAACAGACATGACGAGCAACACGAAGGAGAAGTAAAACAGGACAAAGAAGAAATAGAGAAGCCACAATTTCTTTATTTCGGAAAAGAAGAAAAAAAGAAACAGAGCACCGCAGAGGTAAAAGAAAGGCCGAGTAAATATATATCTCCAGAGGTTGTTTTTGTTTTGGACGATTTAGGGAGTGGATTAAGAGACAAGTCCGTAAGTGATTTGCTAAAAAAGAACAGACACTATAAATCAAAGGTTATTATGTCAAGTCAGTATTTGAACGACCTACGGCCAGAAGCCATTAAGCAGTTAGATTATCTATTAATCTTTCCGGGGCAATCTCAGGACAAAATGGAACTAGTGTATAAACACTTAGACTTATCTTTTGACTTTGATTACTTTCTTCAAAAGTATCACGAAGCAACAAAGGAGAGATTTAATTTTCTTTATGTTTCAAGTGTTGATGATGAGTTAAGAAAAAATTTGCTTATCGGTTGAAATAATTATTTTTGTAATTATTTTTTATTTTGCTGAAAGATTTTTTAAATCTTTCTAATATATGCCAGTATCACCAGTGATAATTTCACAACCATCAGGATATAACATCGGATACAATCCATCAATGCCACAGAAGGGAGGAAAAAAGAAAACTAAGAAGAAGGGATGTGGGCAAAAGGGAGGAAAGATTAACTGGGTAAAGGTCGGAAAAACTGCAATGGCCGTTGATAAATTTCTTCGCGGTAATAAGTTAATCTCAAGGACTGCGGGAGCATTAAGTAGTGTCGGGGTAGTGTTGGTGCTGTAGCATCAAGACTGGGGTATGGTAAGCAACGAGGAGGTGCTGTAAAGTTCAGATAAAACGTGTTTCATTAAATGATTTTTCATACAAACGAATTGAAAATATTTTTTTGTTTAATTATATACGATGGTCGCTAAAAAGACTAATAAGAAAAAGGCTAAGGTAAGACCCCCGCGGGTTTATAGGAATAAGAGCGGGAGACCATATATTATCCAGAAGGGCAAAAAATATTATCTTAATTTTGGTAAGAAAACAAATGATATGAGCACACTTCAAATCGTTAAGTTGTTTTTGAAATATATTGGTAAGCCGAAGCCACAAAGGCAGGGTCGCAAACCAAGAGAAAAAATAATCAAATCTGATTTCAATCGTCTTGAACACGAGAACAGAAACCAGATACAAAGCAACTTACAAAAGAAATATGAGTTAATACATGACGAGGAAGAAAAGGAAAAGAAGAAGAGGGAAGATGTGATAGAAGAAAAGAAAAGGCTAGAACGAAAAGACATAGCCGATGCGAAGGAAAGGCAGGATGAGTTAGCAAGGATACACCGCAATGAACTATCAGATATTAAGGAACGACAAGAACAAAAAGCCAGAGAACTAAGAAGGGAGCAAAAACTCATAGATGATGTAAAATATGAAGAAGATAGAAAAAATAGGATACAGGCATTACAACCGCCACCACAATATCAATATATTATGCCACCACAGCAGGGGCAATCACAAGCACCGCCATTAGGAGCACCACAACAAGCACCGCCATTTGGAGCACCACCACAAGCACCGCCATTACCTAATTTAGGAGATGAAGCACCATTGAAAACGAAAGAGCAATATGAGGAAGAAAAAAAGCAAAAGCAGAAAGATATTGAAACACTGAAATTAGCAGGATATACAGATAAGTTCATAAAAAAGATGAGTCGTAAAGACTTACAAAAAGCCAGTCAAGATATTCAGATGGCTATAGCCACAGCGACATCTTTAGAGGAACAGAAAAAGTTAGCAGAAGAATATAAAGAAAAACTTGAAAAGGAAGAAAAGAAGGCAGAAGAAAAGGGTAAGCATTTTGAACATTTACAAATTAATCAATTTTTAATCTCTGCATTTTCAAAAACTTATCACCCAACCATTACCATAAAAGAGTTAGCACAGGCTTTAAAAAAGAGACTAGATAATGATGGACATAAAAAATTAAATTACAAAGACACTTCAAAGTGGATTATTGACATGATTAAAAGGTTTAATATTGATGTTGGAAATGAAAAGGAAAACGTAAAAAGAAAAGTGGCGGATTATGCTAGATATGAAGAGTATATGGGTATTAATGAGCAAAAAGGTAGTGGAGCGAAGACATTAGAAGAATTAATTGATAAGGTATTTTCAATTGCGAAAATAAAAAAATACTTAGCCCGCAAAGATTGGAAACACACAATGAACAAACATGATTTTGTAAATACTCCAACGAACAAAATGACTTCCGATCCAAATTTAGATAAACGAGTTTCAACAGATTTGAATATTGACGATGGAATGCCTCAACAACTACCATTAGAGACACAACCACAGCAACCAGAGCCAGAGACAATACCCCCGAGCACAAGTTCAGCGGAGCAGAACATCGTGGCAAAGCCACTCATCGCGGAGACACCAGAGCAAGAGCAACAGCAACCAGAGCCAGAGGAACCCACACAGGAAGGAGAAGGGAGGGGACTAATGACTAATGAAATAGACGACATAATGAAAAAATATGGATGGTATCTCGGAGCAATAGCCAGTGATGAAATCTATAAGTTGAAGCCCGGAAGCAGAAAGCGATACGGATTTATTATGAATTTAGATAATCACAAGCAAGCGGGGTCTCATTGGATTGCTATATGGGTAAGTCTAGATAAAGACAGGTCAGTGGAAGTGTATGACCCATTAGCGCTTTACCAACCAACGGAAGACTTTCAACAACAAATGAAACAACTAATTGACCGAAGCCACCCCGATAGTTATTTATTAATGAAGGTTAATCAAGTAAAACAACAATCAGACACCTCGGATACCTGCGGATGGCATAGTATGAGGTTTCTTTTAGAGCGAGCAAAAGGCAACCGCTTTAAGTTTGCTAGCGGATATACAGACCTAAAGGAAGAAGAAGCGGAAAAATTAAAAGCACAGAATGGATATGGTCATTTTGATACATACATTTGAAAGATAGTTATCAACTACACTCTCATTCGTTTCACTCATTCTCGTTTGTTGATAACAATCGAAAACCGATTAATTTTTTTGAAAAAGAAAAAAACGATGTTTAGAATAAGCGAGAGTGCGACAGCACGAAGCGCAATTCTAAATATCATGGAGTACAAGGGAGGAAGAAGTTCGGGCATCTATTACATCAATAGCAAAAACAGGATAACAGGCTCAGACAGCGACTTTACACACGAGATAAACTTAAAATCACTAGACAATCCCACACATTGTAAAATATTACACATTTACATTCCAAAGTCGTATTACTCTGTGGCTTCACCATATAATACTTTTACTCTTAGCGAAGACGGGTATGAGGCTTTAATTACAATACCTGAGGGCAACTACACAATGAACAACTTAAAAAATAAGTTGTCTGAGATACTGACGGCAGAAAGTCCGAATGACTATACTTATGTTGTCTCAAGCAACAATACCAACATAGACCCCGAGGATGGTAAATTAACATTCAGTGTTTCAAATAACGGAGGTATTCAACCGCGGTTTATATTTGATGGTGATACCCGTATTCATGAGGTAATGGGTTTTGATAGAAACTCAACATATTTCTTTGCCAATGATTTTATTAAATCGCCAAATGTAATTATTCTAACTGGTGAAAAAACTTTGTATCTTCAATCGGATTTAGTTGGGGAAGGAGATAATCACGTGCTACACGAAATATACACTGCCAACGAAATTCCTTTTGGTGCCGTTATATACGACGGAAGTGGGTCAGAGTATGGTAAGAAATTATCCTCCAGTTCAAATAATGTATATAGGTTTTATCTTACAGACGAAAACGATCAGGCTATAAATCTTAATGGTTTGGGTATTGTAATGACATTATTAATTTACAGAGAGACTAATTATTTTAATTTATTTACATCCTTTTTCAATTTGTTAAAGTCCCGATAATTATTTTAGAATTATTTATTTTTTTTCTATAAATATATTCTTGTGAATTAGTTAATAATCTCAACTGCCTAAAAATCAAAAACAAAATGCCAACTCAACACGGAGGCGAATTAGACTTCAGTAAGACTGATTATATCAGTGCTTCGTATCGTTTGAATAAACTCGCCCCACGTGAGGGTTCTGCTTCATTTGAAGTCACCACTGCTGGCGGACAAGAACGATCATTTGACCTTATCAGTCGCCCGTTCAATCTCGCTCGGTCTTATTTGAGTTTTACTTATACTATGAAAGCGCCTCTTGTTGCCAACACTTATACTAGAATTTTTATGGACTGCCTTTCGCAAATTTCTCAAATTCAACTTCAGACCCGTAGCGGTGTTTATATGTGCGACGTTAACAACCTTAGACATGTGACTAAGATGTTGTGGAAACCAGAAATGAGCTTGAAGGATTTCCTTGACCTTCCTAACCACGGGGATGCTAGTGGATACGGATGTATGCTACAAAAGTGTAATGCTAACGGCTTGATTAACATTAGTGCCGTTGAAGCAACTAGAACAGCCTTTCGTGCGGCCGCTGATGGTAATAACGATGTTGCTGCCGCAACTCAGGGTCTATTGCGAGAGCCAGTGATTTCTGCTCGTCGTCACGATGATGCTGCTTTGACGACTGGAGTTGGAGCACTATCCGCCGTAAATGTTAATTACAACGAGGCGAAGTATCTTGTTGGAAGTGGAGCAACTGCCGCTTTGGCCCTTAATGTTAAAATTCCTTTGGGTATGATTATTAATACTATTTTCGCACTTGATAAGACTATTATGTTTCCAGAGATTTTGACTATGCGAATTGTGTGGAGTGCTACTGACAGAACCGGTTATACGGTGACGAATGGTGCCGCTACTTGTCTTAGCACTGCTTATCTTGCCGCACTAAATGCTACACTGCCTATGGCTGTATCTGCTGATGTTACCAATCTTAACTTGTTTCTCGCTGTTGAAACGAACCCTGATGTCATTCAATCAATTCAACAGAAGATTGCTAGCCCCGAAGGTATGAACTTCAATATCGATTATCCCTATGTTTATAAGAATTCAATTGGAGCAACCACAACCCAAAATATTATTATGCGATTTGACAGAGGCCATGGTCGCCGTTTGAAGAAGATTTATCACTCAGTTTTTAACACCGAAGAAAGGAAGAACACTGCTTATGACCATGATAATCGCACAGCAGCAAAGATCGCTACTTTATACACTACTCTAGACGGAGCACGACAGCAAGAGTTTAACATTGACTGCGCCTCTGAAGAAGACTACATGTACCTGAAGCCAAAGATTGAGGGTTCGGCCTTGATGAATAATGATGTGTATAAATACAACTGGTTCTGGGTTGATGCTTGGGATAATACCCGCCCGAAAGACCAAAATGAAATCAGCGGTTTAAGTCTTGATACTGAGCGACGATGGGAGTTTATTGGCACTAATGCGGGAACTGCTCTTAACCACTACACCGTGGCAATCACTCAGCGAGAGGTTCAGGTTAAGGCAAATATGATTACGATTTCATAACTCCGCCAGTGAGGTAATATATAATTATTAATTTTGATAGTTAATTTATTTTTTTTTGATAATATAGACCAACAATGTCCCACCAGAGAAATTTGGTCGCACAAAATCCCGACGGAGATTTCGTAAACGTAAAAGTCGGGCATGATGGTTATCTTGAGACTAATGTTGAAAAAACAGCATTTGGCGAATTAGCAACATCACAATATACCCCGATTATACAAGAAACATTTATGTATAATGTAAATACCTCTAAGTGGAACACAAGCACTACTAGTGCTACATTAGAGCAAAAGAGTGCTATGGCATATCTAACAACACAGGCAGTTGGAGGTTCAAGATTATTCATTGAAACAAAAAAGAAAATTAAATATCGTGCTGGTATGGGTGTATGTGTCAGATTTACTGCTTTGTGGAATACAAATGAAGCAGGCGGATATTCATCTTATGTAGGTATTGGTGATTCCTTCTTGACGGATGGATTTTTCTTCTCAAGAGAAAGCGGTGTAATGAAAATATACCAATTTAACAACTCCGCAGTCATTACTGAGGTTAAACAAAGTCAATGGAATGTAGATAAAGCAGATGGAACGGATTACTTACCAGCCATTGATTTCAGTAAGGGTAATGTATTTCAGATTAAATATCAATACTTAGGTTTTGGTCAGATATCATTTTATATTGAAAATCCAAACACTGGACAATTTCAACTAGTCCATGCTATACGATATGCTAACAGCAAAACTGCTACATCTCTTAATAATACTACTTTACCATTCTTGGCTTCTTTGGCTGTTGGTGCTAATCCGCAAATCCAAAGCCTTAGAATTGCCAGTGTTGGATGCTTTATTGAAGGAACTGAAATCATAAAAGGTATTCCATTTATTTATGAAAGAACAGCAAATACAACGAATGTAGCAACTCATGCTTTTACTATGAGAAATAATACTAATATTATTGGAAACACTATTGCTAATTATAGTATAGTATATCCTAGACGGTTAAATATTCTAAATACTGACACTAAAAGTAGCGTAATCATTAAGGTAATAAAAAATGCTACACTTACAGGTGCCGTGTATGCTGAGAACAATACAAATACGAGTTTAGTTTCGTTTGATACTACTGCCACTATTAGTGGCGGGAATGTGATTGCTGTTGTATTCGTGAATACAAGTGATGCTCAAAGTATAAATTTTGCTGATTATGATTTAGATGACATGTTGCCAAGCGAAAGGCTAACTATAACAGCACAGGCTACTGCAAGTCAGACTATAAGTATTCAGTATGCTTTTACTTGGATTGAAGACCCTTAGAGAAAAAAATTAAATCGTTGATTTTCCAAATATCACTTTTTAAAATACTTGATAAAATTATTTTTTCTAACTTCATTCATTTCTTCATTTTTTTCTAGAAATGAAAGCACACATGCCACATCGCAAAATCTATCATCGTCAATTGAAACTGATAAAACATTTTTTTCTTACACTCTTTACAAGGAGTTTCGTATGTAGCATTTGCTATTTCTTCGCCAACATTCATTTTAATCTCTGTAATTCCAGTCTCTTTTAAATCTGCTGTTGTAAATGGTGTGCTTTCTTCCACAACCAACACGTTTTCTAATGGTACAACTACTTTAACATTATCATCCCTTGGTTTATATTGTTCATAAAAAGAAACAATGTCAGGCTTAGTCCATTTAATGGTTGGCTTTTTGACATCTCCATCAAGGTTCCATTTTTCAATTTCATTCAATTAGTCCTGCTTGGTGCTTAGGTCGGTCATAGGTATATATACTACAAAATAATTTTTATTAAATGTATTTTTTTACTTCACTTTTAATGTCAGTAAATTTATCAAACCACGGCTGTTTCATAACCCATTCAAGATATGGCTTATCAATAACCGCTATATCTTGAATTTTCTTACCTTTATACTTACCAAATGGAAAAGTATCATTTGGCTTTCCTGCCCGCGCATTTTCAATCATTTGGATTTCGTCAGTAATTATCTTTTTAACATCGGTAATAGAAAATGTTTCTTTTTTATTTTCAATAGAGAGTTTCTCAAACTTCTCACATAATCTGGTGAGGGTGGTCATTGGTCTATATAGAGTGGTAAAAAATTTATGAAAAAAAATTAATTAATCAAACTAGCAACAGGAGAGGACTTTCATTTTTTCAAAAAAAGATAACTAAGTCCAGGACAGCAGTAAAAACCAAGAGACGGGTTTTGATGTCTCTTCGTGTTGATTTGGCAAAAGATAGATGAGTTATCTTTTTTTTAGAGTTTGAGAGAAATATTTATCGTCTTTTAGCGTCTATCAGTGGGTCGAACTACTATAGGTACCACTATAGGACACTTATCTTTTTATATAAAATAAGGCTATTTTCATATAAATTCGTCTTACTATTAATTTCAATAAAAATATACATAATTTCATCCAAATTCAATACAAGCATTCTTAATCAATAAATAGTCCATATTTGAATTATCGTCATACGGCACGTCAAAGCGGATTCTCTAGCCTTTCTTGTAAATTTTGAACTCCTTCCCCTCAATTTCTTTTCTTTTTTTTTTCGGCAGTATGTCAAGAACAAACGTACTATTAATAAAAAATACAAGCAACGTGGTGCTGTATTCCCCCCTTGATCTCCTTCTTCTTCTTCTTCTTCTTATTATTATTATTATTATTATTATTATTATTATTATTATTATTATTATTTTGGGGGGCACCAATACATGGTTGGGTGTCACCGCCACACGGCGGGGTTGGGGCCGTTGGCAGCTTGTTATGAGGGTACATAATCAGTGCTCCACTGATTCATGAGACGGAAACTTTTACTGAGAGAAGCTCTCTCACCACGCTCACGGCTCTTGGCTCGGGGTGGCCTCTGGTATCACTCGGGGTGCGGGGGGTGGGGGTTATCTGAGGGAGGGGGTTGGGCTCAGTGGTCACTGGACAGGTTGGTTAACTAAACTACTGTCGGTATGAGTGGGAATGAAGGCGACAGGCTCCACACATTTCCACAAGCCTTGAAATCACTCAACTGCCACAGTAGCGACTGCCTGGACGCGGGGCTCCTGACTCACCCTCTCTCCCAGAACCCCTCGTGCTCACTTTGCGGATGCCATGGGGATGCTCTGGCGGAGGGTCGGGACGTGTTGGGTGCATGTGACCGGGCCTGTCACTTAGTGTTCTCGGTAGATGACTCTTTTGTAGCTTCTATCGGACGCAGGGTGGCTTGCCACGACACCTCAATGATGCATAGTACGTCACGTCTCTGGCCTGGTTACGGGGGCGGGTAACTGAGGCGGGTTCCTGAAGGCTGGTTACGGAAGCTATGTTATTGTTGTTGGGTTCCTGGCTGCTATGTTATTGTTGTTGGGTTCCTGGCTGCTATGTTATTGTTGTTGGGTTCCTGGCTGCTATGTTATTGTTGTTGGGTTCCTGGCTGCTATGTTATTGTTGTTGGGTTCCTGGCTGCTATGTTATTGTTGTTGGGTTCCTGGCGGCGTACATGTTTATGCTTTTTTAAGGGTTGAGCTTTAAATAACCCCACTCGGGTCTTCTTTTATCGAGCTCACCACTCGGTGGATGGAGGCCTGGGGTAGACTTATACGATGTTTTTGATGCTAGGTTCCGTCTCCAGGGATTCGACTGGCATCGCTGCTTTGCCTCACCGCACTGCCTCACCCACACATCCACGCTGGCACACTGTTTCTCCTCTTGCTCTTGTACCTATGTCGCACACAGCTATGAGCTCACGCCGATGAGTGGTTGTGACGAGGTGCACCCAGCTGGGTTGCGGGCGAGCCACGGCGGCCTCGCTCTCGCTCTCTCTCTCTCTCTCTCTCTCTCTCTCTCTCTCTCTCTCTCTCTTTTTTCTTTTTTTTTTTTTTTTTTTTTTTTTTTTTTTTTTTGCTTTGCTTTGCTTTGCTTTGGGCGAGGCCTAGCTTTCACATGGGCGGGCTGAGCCTATGAGGGGCGCACGATGAGCGTTCCATTGATTTATGAGACGGGTCCCAATTACTGAGAGTAACTCATGTGAGTTGCTCATCATACTCATGGCTCTTGGCTCGGGGTGGCCTCTGGAATCACAAGGGGTGGGCACTGGGGGAGGGGGTTGTGTTCAGAGGGTCACCGCGAAGGATGGTCAACCAAACTACTGTCGGTCGGAGTTTGTACGAAGGCGAGAGGCCCTACACCTTACCACAAGCCTTGAAACGACTAAATGACCAAAGTAACGACGGACCGGAGCGGGGCTCCTGGCTCATCCTCTCTCTCAGCACTCTTCGTGCTCATCCTGCGGATGCCATGGGGTTGCTCTGGCGGAGGGTTATGGGGTGGTGGGTACACGTGCACGGGCCTGTCACTCTGTGCTCTCGGTAGATGACTCACTTGCAGCGTTTATCGGACGCAGGGTGGTTTGCCACGACACCTACCTCGATGATGCACAGCGGGTCTGCCTCGTGCCTGGTTACGGATGCAGGTGAGTGTTTGTGTGTATTCCTATACATACGTACACGTATGCTTTTTAAGGGTTGAGCTTTAAATAACCCCACCTGGGTCCTCATTTATCGAGTTTACAACTCGATCAATGCGGCACCGGGGTCCCATACCACTTATGTCAGGTTCTTATGCGAAGAGCGCGGCCGCTAGTGCTGGCCCTATGGGTCAAGGCGGTAATCCTTCAGGTTTAGACGTTCCCCGTGGGAGTGCGCCTGCGGGTGGCGATGGCTACTCGGCCGGGGTGGGGTGGTCGAGTGCTCGCGTACCTGACGGGCAACCTGAATCACGTAGAGCCAGCAATCCTGCTGCATCTCGATCACCCTCCCCAACCTCGGAAGAGAAGTCACGTCCGGAAAGGTCTGGTCACGGCGTGTGACAAGCGGTACCGCCACCGAGGAGGTGGCGGAGGAAGGTACGAAATGAGCTGGATAAGAGATGTTGCATAGTATGGGGGCTATCGCATGTCTCTCAGACAGTGGTCATGGCGCGAGAGCTCCGAATTCTCGGTCTCGGGGAAGTCGAGGTGGAATTCGCGGGCAGAGGTAGTGGGCGACATTTGCGGATTAAATGTGCGTCTTGTGAGGAGGCGGAGAAGATGGTGCGGCTGCTGCGGGAGCGTAAGTTCTTCACGGGAAAGGTTCACGTTGCGACGGGTAGGACTTTCCGGGAAAGAGAGAAGCAGCGGGCTGCACGGGGGGGTGCCCAGTATGTAGAGATGCAGAGGGAGCTTCGCAAGCAGGGATTTGGCTACTGGGTGCTCGACGTGGAAGTCGACGAGCCCCAGGGCGAAGCCGCAAGCGTTGAATCTCCCTTGGCGGAGTGGGGCGGGACGCGGGAGCTGGAGGAGCTGGGGCGGAGGGTGCAGGATGGGCCGTGGAGGATGGCGGAGGGCTCCAGGCGGGCTCAACCGAAGCGCAGGCATCGGCATCAGCTTCGTTCTTCCCAATTGTGAAAGGCTTCCCACTGAGGGTGGCCTCACATAATTGGCAAGGCAAAGTGGGTGCGGATAGCCCAGGCTTTGGGGAATGGCCGGAGCACTACAAGGAGCGAGGCTGGGTGATCGTCGGAGTCCAGGAGCACAACCTATCGTCGCAGAAGGTGGAGAAGCTCCAAGTCGACGGCTTCGCAGTCCTCGGCAAAGCGGCTGCAACTGGTGCGGGCTCGCGTCTCTTGGGGGGAGTCTTGACGTTGGTGGCCAACTATCTGGCACCGTGCGCTACCATTGTACAGGCGCCTGTTCCACACCCACAGCAATTGTGGGTGAGGCTGTCGTCTGGGAGCGCGACGGCGTCGGATGTGTTCGTCGGCAACTGCTACTTCCCCCAAGAAAATCAACGAGAGGAATCTATTGCAGCCTATGAGGCGTGGCAGGCGGCCGTCTCCTACTTCGCCACCAAAGGTCATGTGGTTACGGTTGGTGATGCTAATGCTAAGCTGGGGCCCGCCAGAATAGCGCGGGAGGAGGGAGTGGTGGGCCTCTTTGGCGAGATAGATGAGAGGGGTAGAGGGGTTAGGAGTGAGAATGGTGAGTTGCTGGCTGCGATGCTTGTTGCCACGGGGTTGCGCAATCTCAGTGGGTTTTCGCAACCACGGGGGGACAAATATTGGTGGTCTAGGCAGGAAAATGTAGGTGGACGAAGGCATCTACTGGATTACATCTGCGTCTCTTCCGAGCTGGCGGAGGAGGCAAGCTTCGGCGTCGACGAGGTAGACCTTGATACCGACCACAAAGCTGTGTGGGCGGAACTGGTCTGGGGGGGACAGCCACCCCCCAAAAAGCAGGTAAAGAGGTACAAAGCATTCAAGGCAGAGCGCTTGATAGGCAGGGTAGTTGAGGGTAAGGAGAGTGAGCTGTCTAAGCTTAGGTTGAAGTACGACGAGACCTTTGCAGCTGGTATATCGGGGCTGTTGCCAGATGGCCTCCCAGATCTATCAGCAGTGGAGGACCCGGATGAGCTTCAGCAGGAGGTAGATAGGGTCGCTAGCTTAGTGGTCCGAGCTTTCACGGGCGCAGCCGTGAAGGTCTTGGGAGTTCGGGTGATTAGGCCAGGGTTTACTAATGCATGGTTTGATGAGAGTCTTAGGGAAGCGATTGCGCGACGGAGAGAGGCATACGGCCTCTGGCGAAGGAATGAGGCCAACCGAGAGGCCTGGCAAAGATATAAAGAAGCGAGGAAGGCGGTCAGAAGGTTATGCAAGGAGAAGAAGGAGCAAGCGTGGAAGCGGGTCCAGAATGACACCGCTGCCAACTTCAGGAGCGCTACCATGGCCACGTACTGGAAGCTGTCAAAGCGTTTGGGCGGGGTTCGGCGGTCAAACGCTTCTGCTCCTGTTCGGAAGCCCGATGGCACTCTGGCATGCACACTCCGGGAAAAACTACAAGAATGGGAAGAATACCGCCGACGTATGGTGGTCCCCAAAGAAAACCAGTTTTTGGAGGATGCATGTGTAGAGGAAGTCGGTTCTGATGAGGAAGCAGCGCGGATTGAGCCCGAGCGGAAGGCCCGCGAAACCTTCCAGTATAACGACAACCTGCGCGACCAATTCGAGGCCATGGCGCAAGCCGAGGAGATCCGGACTGAGACGGGCCCGCTGGACTATCATTACACCGAGAAGGAAGTGGAGCTCTGCCAGGAAAATCTCCAGAATCACAAAGCGTGCTCACCGGATAAGATCAAGAACGAGATGCTCAAGTACGGAGGCACGCGGATTGTGAGCTTTCTGGTGCGCTTCTTCAACTGGTTGAAATCGTGCGAATACACCCCCAGCGACTGGGGCAAAGCGATTATCGTCAACATCCCAAAAGGAGGCGACCCAACCGATCCGGAAAATTGGAGAGACATCGCGATTCTGAGCTGTCTGGGTAAGATGTATCTGTCCCTTATGGCGGCGAGGCTTACGGCTTTCATCGATCAGCCGGGCAGGCTTCGCCCAGAGCAGGGTGGGTTCCGGCCAAAACGTAGTAAGGGGGACCAGATTTTTGTCCTTAAGGAGCGTCTGCGCCTTAGACAACAAGCTGGCCTCCGTTCTTTCGTTTTGTTCGTGGATCTGAGAAAGGCATTCCCTACGGTTTGGCGGGCCGGGTTGTTTCAGAGGCTAACCCAGATGGGGGTACAGGGCAAGTTCTATCGCATTCTGCGGCGTTTTTACCGAAGAACGTCATCGCGAGTGCTAGTCGATGGCGAACTCACTGGTGAAGTGCTGGAAGAGATGGGAGTTCAGCAAGGGTCGCCGTTGTCACCGTCGCTGTTCAACGTCTTCATGGATGAGCTAACGGTCCGAATCGCGAAAGAGGTGGAGATCGAGGACCTCAACCGCATCGAAGACATACGGACCCTGCTTTACGCCGACGACGTTGCGGTAATTGCGCATAGTGTCACGGAGCTTCAACAGATTGTAAATGTCGTGGCGACATTCGTGGAGGACTATCGGCTTGAAATCAACCTGAAACCGGGCAAGACGGAAGTCATGCCGATATACGGGCACGCCAAGTCAAAAAAGTCGCCCCCATGCGTGAGGTTCCGGGGCAAGGTTCTCAACGTCACCGACCACTACAAATATCTGGGAGTTCTGCTCACGGACACCCTCTCCGATAAACCGCAAGCGAAGCGGGCGGCGGAAATCACTGTAGCGGGAACGGCTGCCTGCTACCCCCTCTGGATTGCCCATGAAGTTCCAGCGCGTCTTCGGCTGATGAATTGGCAGCAAATGGTTGGCGCAAAGTTGCTTTACGCATCGGCTTTTTGGGATCTGCCGGGCGCCAACAAGCTGAGTAAGCTGGAGGGCGCGTTGGTAGCGCCCCTGCGGGTCATCTTGGGTGTTGGTACGCGCACAAGCGGCTGCATCACCAGGGGTTTAGGCCGCACGCCGAGTTTTAGCATCCTTGCCAAGGCGGCCCGGCTTCGGTTCCTAGGGCGCATCGAGTTACTGGGCAACACAGCGCTAACACGCAGGCTTTACAACACGGGTCGGTGCAAATGGAAGGAAGATACGGAAAATTTGATCTTAGCAGATCACAGGCTGCGGGAGGGCTTGGATGCGCTCAAGCGGGTCGTGAACAAAGATGGCACGGTAGATGATAAGGACTGGCGGGCCGCTCTGGCGAACTGGAACGAGGTGGTAAAGCAATGGTCTGTCCGGCAGGAAGTAGCTGGCTGGGAGCGGCAGGCTAAGCCCTCTGATGGGCTTAGGGTGCTGCTTAGCCAGATGTCTTCCCGCTCTGCTTTCCCACGTTGGCGGGCGCTGGAGGGGGGAAGTCACAACCTTATCAGAAGGCGATTGTTGAGCTGCAACAATCGCCTTGGCCTCTACCGATCCAAATTTGGCTCATGCTCGCCGGACTGCTCAAGCTGTTTCGCCTTGTGTGGCACTGAGGTTAACGAGTCGTTACGTCACTTCCTGCTGCATTGCCCAACGTTTGCGAGCTCTCGTGAGGCACTGTTTAAGTTTATCGATGAGGCGCAAGCCCGGCAGCCCCTCATGCTGAATCGAGGAGGGCTTTATCACAGGGAACTGCGGGAGGCAGAGGAGGAGATGAGGCTCTTCAAAGAGGAATGGCTGAAGGGGGAGGATGAAAAGATGGCGGCGATGCTCGGCGTTTTGTTTATCCCTGTCCCAGAAGAGGTGGAGGAGGAGTTAGGAAGGTTTGTTGCCACCATCTGGAAGGAGTGGGAGGAGTTGGAGGCGCAGACCAGGGAGGCAGAGGGGGCGGAGGAGGAGGAGGAGGTGATCGACCTCACGGTCGTTCAGGAGGTGGGTAGAAGGAGGGGAAGGCCTAGTCAGGTAGAATGTCTGGCTAGATCTGTTGTAGGTGGAGGTCAGCGCAGCGTCGCGGACTTCTTCTCGGCATATAACTCCTCTCACTCCTTGCACCCACTTGCACATGCACAGCACGCTCATTTGCACATTGCACTGCCAGTCGAGTCTTTGGAGCGGAGCCGCGTCACCGAACGGTCCCGTGCTACCAATGGAGGCACATGTCCGACAGGATCAAAGGCCAATTGACTGATAAGTCTATTATTATTATTATTATTATTATTATTATTATTATTATTATTATTATTATTATTATTCACAGGGAGATCGTAAGTACATTGTCTTTTTTAATGACATACCCTTGTATAAGGCGGATATCCTATGATATAGTATTAGGTGGCCAGTCCTAATAGCTATATCCGAAGTCGAGGTGTATGTACCCGACCCTGCGATATACCGACACAAGTAGAGATTGACAGTGCTCAGGTACGACAGTATATAATCTGTCGTAAAAAATAATTTAATGAAAGTTTCAGAGAACATTTCATTTTCGAGAACATCATCCCAGGACTTGGAAAGGGTCAAACCCGGGAACACCATCGCTCAATACACTAGCGATCCCCGTATACGGTGTAGTATCATCGTCGATCGACCTTTCGCACTCGTATGTTGCGATCAAATGCCAAGTTATATCACTGAGTCTTTTTAATATTCATATTGATAACTGATGATGCATGATCAAATCATGATACGCCGTGTGCAATCAATCAGTTTATTTGAGACGCATAAAGAAAAATAATTTCTTTGTCACTGCCTTCGTCGTCTGGCGCGGATTTCTTTGCCTGTTGGAGGACCACCAACAAAAGTCAGATCGAACTTTGACTGTTCGAGAATGTCCCAGATCTTATTAGGGATTCCGCCCAACGATAATTCAAAAGGGACATCAAGCACTCCTCTTGGCAGTGTCTGAATGGTCCACGCAGTGTAATCCTTGTCTCTGGGAGTAATTGTATCATCCCATGTCTCGAGACTTTTTGCGTCTTTATATACTGGCAGATAATGTCTTGCCTTTGGATCCTCAACCGGGTCCATACTTCTCCAGAACTGGAGTATCGGTTGTACTATCTTTGCGGCTGATGATATTTTGAGTGTCCGTGTGACACGCATCTGTCGTGGGACCGCCACGACCCGCATCAAGTATAAGTCTGAGAGAGTGTCATCAGCGACATGTTGTTCCGCTGGTCTCATCAGATAGAAAACATTTTTCACCCATGCGATGGTTGCTATCGCATCGCCTTCCTTCCATCGCTCATGGACAATCTCAACGTTGCCCGCGTTTGGGTCAGTGTCCGTCCCCTCCTCCTCCTGGTGGACGTCCTTTGATCTCATCGACCTCATCGCCTTCCTCGGTTGGTCGTTGATAAGATCATTCCGCGCTCTCCTTAGCTGCGCCTCCGTGATCTTCTCCTTCTTTCCGCTATGCTCTCGCGGAGACTTGGACTGAGTCCCCACCGCGCTTATGCGGTCAGTCTTCTCCTTGCTGTCCACCTCACTCTCCTCCTTCTCAGCTATCGGTGCCCGATAAGCATCGTCTTGGTCTATGCCAGCCTCCTTGTGGATGGGCGGCACCTCTTTGAAATCATCCTTCATCCGTTTTAACGCCTCCTCAACGGATTCATCTTCCAGTAAGAAGGGATCATACTTAATCAGCCTTCTTACATTCACAATTTGCACCTTCCCTCTACCCCTGATCTTGTAATTCAGAGGTCCCGTCTGTTCCATAATCTGATAAGGTCCTTTCCAGTGAGTGAACAGCTTAGAGCTGACTCCCTTCGGGACTTGAGGATGGTACAATAGTACAATATCCCCGACCTGGAACTTGATCTGATCCAAGTGCGCTTGTCGCACCCCTTCAGCATCAGTCTTTCGGCGCTCCGCCTCTCTATGCGCCCTGACTATTTGTTCCGCCTCCATCTTCACTCTAAGTCTCATCCCAAACAACTCATCCGCATCCGCCCAAGTGTCTTTTGGGTGAAGGAGCGAAGTCGGGATATCAGGCTCACGCCCATATACTAACTGATATGGCGAGATTGAGCTCTTCGAGCCTCCTAACGCCGTAGAGGGTAGACAGTTCATTGCAAACGCAAATGATGGTGCTGCCTCGACCCATGCTCTTTGATTCTCCTTCTTCGTGCAATACATCTTTAGCGAGGCTTTGAGGGGTCTGTGTACCCGCTCGATTTTCCCATTTGCTCGCGGGTTATAGGCAGTAACATATTGCCATTTCATCCCGTAATACTTAGATAGTTTGTCGATGACCTCGCTATTAAAGTCCGAGCCTCGATCAGAACATATCTTTCTTGGTACTCCGATCTGTGAGATGATCCTATCGATCAGCGCCTCGGCCGTCGTCTTGCCGGTAACGTCTTTGACAGGGATGATCCACACATAGTTGGTGGCTCTGTCAATAGCCGTAAGGAGGTATTTGTAACCATCCTTCGATTCTGGGAAAGGTCCCACATGATCAATGTGTATAAACTCAAACATCCCCGCATGACGAGGAAATTCGCCAATCAGGCCGAAATTTGCCTTCAGTGGTGTTTTGTTTATCTTGCACGGGATGCATGCATCCACCGCCTGATCTATCTCCTCCTTCATCTTCTTCCACCAGAATCGCCTCGCTACGAACATGTGAGTTCGTTGTCGACCCGGATGCGCCAAAAGTGGGCAATTGTGGGCTGCGACAAATATAAATCGTCTCAGACTCTCCGGTACCCAAAGGGTCCATTTGTCCGGCTGTGACGCATAGCGACCGTGAAGGCCCTTGTACCACAGTAGACCATCTCTCCATCCCATCTCCTTCATCTGATCTTTGATCGCTTTCGTCATCCGTAGCTCATCCGGGTTCTGATATAACTGTATCAGTTCTTTAAACTCCGGATCTTGAGCCTGTTGTTGCCTCCATGCGGTAGGCGAGGCTATATGGATAGTACCATCTTCTAGCCGTACCCCGATTCTTTCCGGGTCATCGTCTAGGTCACTTCTCCGCTCTTGAGGAGGCTCCGCATAAACTTCCTGCGTCTCCTCTTCCTCTCTTATGTTCGCCTTCGCATTCTCATATACCTCATAGGACCACTCAGCGTCCTCCTGGGTACGTAGCTCACAACATATCCCGTGATCCGGGCCTTGTGGACTGTACCGTAGACCTGTGCGGTCATATCGGACTCCACTCGCCATCTCCATCGCCTCAATGTGGCTGACCTCATACACCTTGTCAGTGGACAAGTCTTCCATCTCCACCGTGGACACCAACGCCGATACTTCTGAGTTAAACTCTAGCCTAGAGAGGCTATCAGCGACCACATTTCGCTTTCCCGGTAGATGGACCATTGTAAAATCGAAACAAGACAAGAACGCTTGCCACCGCGCCAGCCGTCCCGTCTGTTCATGATTCATCAACCATAACAGGTTATGATGATCAGTTCTGACAGTAAATTGAGGTCCTCCCCACAAATACTCTCTGAGCCTCTTGAGGGCCCATACTACCGCCAACGCCTCTCTTTGCCTTGTGCAATAGTTTCTCTCCGCCGCACACAACTTCCTACTAATAAACATGATTGGGCGTAATTTCTTCTCCTCATCCTCTTGTTGTAATACAGCCCCAATCGCAAACTTAGATGCGTCTGTATCGACTACGAATTGTTTCGTAAAGTCGGGCATCGTTAACACCAGTCCTCCGTCTTTCGGGTCTTTGTAAATGAGATCTTTGAGCGCATGAAACGCTTGCAAAGCCTCTTCGTCCCACTTCTCAAAGTCTCCAAAATCTATCATTTTCTCCAACTTAGCCCGTGTTGCACCCCAATCGGGTATAAACTGGCTATAGTATTGCGCCATCGCAAGGAATGAGTGCAATTCAGTGCGGTTCTTCGGTATCGGTCGATTCATAATCTCCTCCCTCTTCTCTTTGGATATCGAGACTCGATTATGGGAGATCTCGTACCCTAAGTATGTCACACTCGTCTTGGCAAGTTGACACTTCTTTAGATTGCACTTCAGGCCAAAAGCTCCGATGCGCCTGAATATATCGGACAAATGATCGATATGCTCCTCCATTGTGTTAGAGTATACGATAATGTCATCGATATAGCAAAATGCATATTCTCCCGCCTTCTGTCCCCGCCTTCTCATAAAGCCACCGTCAGACAAATCATCGTACTGACTGCTCAACATCTTCTGCATCGCCTTCTGGAAAAGTCCTGGGGCTTGCTTGAGGCCCATCGGAAGCACTTTCCATTGGTATATTTCCATACCCACCACAAACGCCGTCAGCCATCTGGACTTTTCCTCCAGTGGTATCTGCCAGAAGCCATTCTTAAGGTCAATGACCGAATAGAATTTTGCATTCCGCAGTACTCTCCTTCCTTCTTCTAATGTCGGGAGAGGATTTCTCTCTTCCTCCAGCACCTTGTTAACACGAGCATAGTTAACTGTCAGGCGCCATTCTCCTCCTGGCTTCGGCACTATTCTCGGTTGTGAGACTATTGGAGATGTTGATCTCTCAATAAAGTCCTCATTGAGCAGCTGTCTTGCTAGCTCCTCCGCTATCTTCGCCTCATGTATACTCAAATTCGCCCTTCGTGGTGCCGGTGACGGCTCCGCACCCGGTATTTTGTAAATAACCGCAGTGAAATCTTCAGGCTTGACACCACCTGCATGTGGAGGGTCAAAAATTTCCTTGTTCGCCTCTAATTTGGCTTTTAAAAGCTCCTTCTCCTTCTCCGTGCCTACTCCTTCTTCCAATATTTTCCGCGCCGCCTCTTGAAAATCTTCATCAGACATCTGCTTATGCTGCTTGAGGGGTTCTCTGTCCTCCTCCAAGCCTAAGTCCTCTTCCGAGACATCATCTAGGCCCGTCTTTTCATACGTGACCGTGTCCGGCTCATCATCTTTACCGAGCTCCACCAGCATGTCAATGAGTCTCGCGTATTGCAAAGGAGCTTTACGGGTGTAAAAACCATCAAAGCATGTGAATGCTTGCGGTATCAATTTCAACTTGTCGAGGTCTCTGAGCTTCCGCTTGTATGCACTGCTCTGCTCACGAGTTCCCATACGACAAGCCACCACTAGCTGTTGCTTGCGAGAGGGTACCGGTATAGGATGATCAATAAGCCGGTCCCTTATTTCCTGCGCCCATATCGCCTTCTCATTATATGGCAGGATAATAGTATACGGCTTATTATTTTCGAATAAAGTCCGTAAGCATTTCTTCACTTCAGACAGTGAACGCGGCCACGTGGGCTCGTCACCCCAGAAATCAGTAATAAAACTTTTAATAGTTTCTGGTGGAGTATCCGGGATTCGCCCCGTTCTCCTTGGTACAAACGCCTCCCTTTTTTCTTCTCCTACTTTCGCATGGAAACAGTATCCGTTAGTAATATGGACATCTGTTCCTACTCCTTCCGCGAATCTCGCCAACGACGGGCTTCTTTGTGCGACACATATAATCTCCTCCTTTCGCTTCTCGATTAAGTCATCAATAGACTTTTTGTCCCAATGGCATGTCGGAACTGTGACAGTGCACACTTGGGATTCCCAATTGTCGGTCCAGGACAGTTCATCCGGTCTTACGACATGGGGGTGAACGTACACCTCAAGTGCCTCATGTGCGATGGCCATCTTTTTGTGATCCGTCGCTAGACTCAGCTCATAAGCCTCATAAGAGTCAGTAGCGTTGAAGGGATCAATATCGTTCTCTTCTCCTCTTTTTACTCCATATATCACTCGCCGTGCGGCGCAATCAATCACAGCCCCCATCGTAGCCAATTGGTCATACGATAGTAATATTGACCCGTGGTAACCGGGGACGACATAGAGGTCCATACGGTATACTCGTGCGGATTTCAATTTAAAGGTCAGTGTGATGATTCCCGTGATATCCGTCCGGCTGCTCACTCCTTTGAGAGTGCCCGTTGACTTTTTCATATTTCCGTCCACCCAGTCCCGGTATCGATTAAAAAACTTCCTGCCGACAATATTAATATTCGCCATCGTATCATTACCAACTTTTAATATTGTCTTCAATGTTTCACAATAAAGTTCCGTATAACACAGAGCATCGGGCCTGTGTATATTGGCTGCGAGAACAAGAACTTTACGTTCCAAATTTTGGAGTCTTGTCTCTAAGTTTTTCAACTCCTCCTTCTTCTCCTCCTGCTTCACCTCATTAACATTTTTATTATTCTGCGGTACTGGTGCGTTTACTATTTGAGCGACATTGTCTTGTGGTACTTGAGTACACACATTGTCTTTTTGCTCGCCACCCGCCGCGACCGTAGACATTGAGTCTGTTCGTGGTTGTTTGCTTGGCCGAGGCGATACGTCTGCCATTGGCCTCCTCGCCTCCATCGCAAGTCTCGCCTTCCTATTTGCATCAGTTATCATTGGTAACCGTGCTGTATGAACGGGTATGAGACTACCTTGGGGCTGCAGTCTCTGTGTACCCACATCTTTGTTTTCACATAGAGGAAGCGTTGGCCCAGTCTGCACAACAGCATTAGAAAGCACTGTGACTTTAGGGTTAAACTTCACAGTCTTCTCCTTCCTCTCTTCTTCCCCCTCCAGTCATTCCACCACCTCGAAACGATTACCTTGAGTAGTGTCCGGGTAGGATGACGTATCGGTCTCCGAGGCAGTGTTGTAGGCCTGAGCTCGACCGAAATTCGGGTTGGAGCTTGCCCACGAGCCTCCTCCTCCTCTGGGTGGGGGGGCTGGAGCTCGAACAGCTCTCCCTCCATAAGGGGTATATCCCCGACCTCCTCCTCTTCCTCTCTGAGGGGTTCCCTGCCACCTCGAGGCTCCTCTCCATGTTCCTCGTCCTCGTCCTCCTCCTCCTCCTCCTCGTCCTCCTGCTCCTGCTCCTCCTTCTCGTCCTCTTTGAGAGGCCTTTAAGTTCTTTTGTCTCTCCCTTTCCTCCTTCTTCTCCTTCATCCTCTTCATGTAGGTAATGATTGCCTCTCGTAACTCCTCATCATCACACATATTGGCATACCAACCTTCGTTCACAGCGGCAATCTGAAGCATATTGAAAAGGCCCGGTTCCTTGCCTTCCGTCCTGCTCAGAAAATTTGCCCTTGCTGTTGGGTTCTGCCTATCATGATTGAAAGAGCAGTCTCTGTTCTCCATCTGTGCCTTACACTGCAAGCCCGCGAACCACCTCCAACATGCGGTCTTCAGGTCTGGCTCTCTCTGTCTCTTCCAACCGGCAACTCTGTTTGTGTACGTGGCTTGTGCGCCAACAGGTACACCGCCTGCCTGTGCCGTATGTGCCTCCGTGAGCGAGTCCATGTTTGAGCATGCACTCATCACTTCTTGAAACAGTGCTGACGGAGCAACGCTTTGAACCGTATTTTCGAACACGTGTGTCTCGAGGAAGTTCTTGGACTTCACTGAGCTAAACGTCGAGCATTGTTGTATGAGCTGAGTAAGCTTACTCGGGTTAACTGTGTGTAACGCCGAAAAGAAATAGAGGATGATCGACTTGCGGCCATAGAATAGCCCATAGGAGGAAACTACCTCCGTAAGGGTCGCCGCCAAGCCAACAGCACTCCTCAAACTCATCGCCACTGTCTCAAAGATTTCAAATCCTATGAGAGTACCAGTGCAGAGATGCTGGTATCCATGAGATTGAAAATATGAAATGAGTGTGGCCACCGCCAGTTCACACTGAGCGTCTAGGCCTGTTGCATTGTTTCTCTTAATCTCCTCCTTCTTTCTCAAAAACTTGTACTGTGTCAGATCAAATCCCTCCGAGACTAGAGATTGGTCAAAAACAGTAACAAGGGCCTCGTATTCCTGCGTTTCGTCGCAAGGAAAAGCCTTCATGCAGGCATTGATCTCTTTGAGCTTGCTCAAAAGCGAAGCATCAGAGTCTTTGTCTGAGCTCGTCTTGGCATATAGCATGAGACTTGCCACTCCTCCTTTCTTCCCCTTGAAGGCATTTATGATGTTCTGTCTGTCCTTCTTCTCCGTGTTTGTGACCACCACCGTAGTTGAGCCCGAGGGTGCAGGGGCTGGTGGGGCAGGAGCTGGTGGGGTCAAATATGTCGGAGGGTGTGTCTTTGCACCACTCACTTTTGCTTTCATTCTTTCCAGTCTCATCGTCTTCTCGAACTCCTCATTCTCTTTCGCCTTCTTCTTCTCAGATATCACCAGCTTTTGAGCATGAGTGATAAAGGCCACCAATTCAGAAGCAGATCTGAGAAAATTATATTTCTCCACATATTGGTCAACACCTGCTTTGTTGGCGACCGGTGGTGCGTTACTAAGTGATTTAAGGACAGAGTGATCCTTGGTAGGAATCCATCTCTTCCATGCCTCCTTGTGCAGTAACGCACCCATCAACAGTCTGATCTTGGTCAGAACTCTGTCGGTCTTCTCTAACTCATCAATCACAGGATGAGTTTCTCCTGCTGCCTTAATGCTTTTTTCCATCTCTGCCTTCCCCTCCTCCAAGGCCTTTATTTCCATTGTAAAAAAATGAAATATGCCACTCGAGTTTTTCGAACCCAGATTGGTCTTCATTTTTGTTACATCGACTGCCTCCTGACCAGTCGCGAGGAATCTGGCCGTTGCTCTTGGGTTTGTGTACTGGAGGTAACCCTCACATCGTGGGCCGTATGTACGTTCCCAAATCAGGGTTTGAGTGTACACCCCAAAGATAGCATCGAGTAATTCAAGGTGGGTGTGTGTGTCCCCAAACTTGATATGCTGTATCTTCTTTCTCTCTTCTGGATCAGAGACCAGTTTGCCGAGGAGCTGTGCTGTGTTTGATAATAGGATATAGACATCCTTTTTAGCACGACTTTTCTCTCTTCTTTGATCCTGAGGGATCCACACATAGGTATCCTTCTCTACCCCCATCTTGTTATCAAACTCTTTTTTAGTGAGGTCATAGTGGTCTTGCACCCACTGTTGTTCCTCCACTGTGATCTCCTCTCCATCACTATGAATCAAGTCGATCATTTTTCGTCCTCCTCCTCCCGTGTAGGCAGGTGGTAAGGGATTACCATATGCTCCTCCTCCTCCCGTCTCTTCTTGTTCAAATCCTCCTTCATCTTCGTCTCCTCCATATCTTCCTTCATCATCCCAGCCCTCTTCTACTCCTCCTCCTACTCCTTCATCTCCTCCTCCTCCTTCATTCAATCCTCCTCCTCCTTCATTCAATCCTCTTCCTCCTCCTCCTCCTGCTTCTTCTTCTTCTCTTCTTTGATCTGCCTCCGAGAATTCACTCACTTCGGCGGTCTCTGTCGACATGATGTCGTAGTAGTGATCAACAGGAGGACAGTGTCAGCTCCTATGTTTGGTTTTTGTTCGTTTGTGTTCTGTTCCTCCTTCAGTCGATTGACTAGTGAAGAGAGAAACTAATAGAGAGGGTAGGATAAGATTCCCTGTCCTCTATGAAACACTGTTTGTATGTTTGTTTTTGTTTGAGAAAAATAGTCTTTGAGACTTTCTCCGATTTCTTGTTCTCCTTACTCAGATTACTTTCTCCTCCTTCTTTTCTATATTGTATCTAGTATGAGGCACTTGGACCTACACACAGATAGTAATAGAGAAGCTAGAAAAGCTCTCCTTGAGAAGTCGACAGTCGGTCGGATAGGTTCTCAGACCTACCTTTAGAAAACGATCAGAGATTTGCAAAAATACTCTGACGTATGTGTGAGATAATGCAGATAAATGCACAAACTAGAAGGGTAGAGTGTTGTGCTCCTGTCCCTATGCTTGTTTGTGTTTTGTGTGTGTTCCTTCACTCTTCTGTCCACCTCCTTCTTCTTGGTCTCTGTGTGAGAACAGCAAGAACGACAGAGAGTTTGTATCTGATGTCTCCTTGTGAGCACACAGATACTGATTGGGCTAGAGGGTACGAGACACCTGCTTGAGACCAATCAAATTATTTGTTTTGTGAAAGAGTTATGAGGGAGCTGTGTTGGAGTATTTGTTTTCGTCTGACGTCCCCGTGTGAGACAGGTCAGTGAAAATTCACTCTGTTGCCTGTGTGGCAAAGCAGAAAGAAATCACCCTAGTGATGTGGACTCCAAATGTAATGCCCCAACGATAGCTCGTAAAAAGTCGGTAATACAACCAAACACAGTCCTCAAGAATGAGAATGATGTCTCGTTATATTAGCTCAGTGAAGCCAAAAAGGAAAACGGCAACAGACCAGGAATAAAATGGCATCAGGTCCAATCCGGACAAATAATACTGAAAAACAAGCTGGTGCACCTGTCACCAGGAAAAGGTACTTTTTACCGGCTATCCGGGGGTGATGCCTACAGG
>WBZZ01002005.1:0-68026 GCA_019918135.1 Paulinella micropora
TCCCACCTCCCCCCGTTTCCCCCCCCCCCCTTTGCCCCCCCCCCCTCCCTTCCTCCTCCGGCCCCCGGCCTCTCCCGAGGGGAAGTTTGCCAGAAAAAAATTTTTTGCTGGGGGGGGGGGTGCCCGACCTTTGACGGCGCCCTGTCGGAGCTATGGCTCGGCCACCGTGCGCAAGGTCAGAAAAATATGAAAAATTTGAAATCAGGAATTTTTTTTTTTTTGCTCGACAACCAAATAAACAGACGGGCAAGGGGGAGGGGAAGGGGGAAAGGGGGGATGAGCGCTTCCTTGGCTGCCTGCGCCGTCGTCGTTGCGACCCCGTCGCCTTCCTCCTCCTCCTCCTCCTCCTCTACCACCACCACCACGGAATCAACCTGCGCCAACAAAAGCCGGTTCTCGTACCATAATCACAGCGGGTCCAGGCGGCCGACCCCGAGGGCAAACATGGCCATCTTGATCGCATGCGTAGGCAGGGAGACGCCCCCACCTCCGCCCCGCGTACCTTAAACCCGCAGAGAGCATAGCCTTTCGCACTGCTCCCACGTTGTATGCCTCCGCCTTGGGCCAGCGGCTTCTGGAACGAATTCTGCGTTTTCTCTCTCTCTCTCTCTCTCTCTCTCTCTCTCTCTTCTTTCTTTCTTTCTTTTTCCTTGCGTGAAATTTAAATTTGTCGCCACCCATCAAAAAGTTTGTTGGCACCCCACCTGTAAAAGAGGTTAAGGAGAAGGACGGGCGAGCCATTGCGTGCGGGGCCGAGCGCGAAAAAAAGTTTTTTTAATAACCACTAAAGAAAGGAGGCCACGTGGGACAATAGTGCCCAGCCGAGCTAGGGCTGGCTGACGTGCAACGAGCCCTTTTCCCGCAGTGCTTCTCGGCAGGCGGCTTCCAGGATTTCTCTGTGTTCTTCGAAGTAGACGTTCACTAGGCGCGCTGCTCCTGCAACCAACCTCTCGGCCTGGGGCGGCTTTTGCCCTGGGTAGCGCGCGCGAAACTTGGCAGCCGCCATCTTGCCCGCCTTGATCAGAATCGCCGCCCTCTGTGCGCCCGTGGGCTTGGGCGACGCGGCCAGCTGCAAAAACACGTCCGTCATGGCCAGCTCCCGCCGAGGTACGGCCTGCTCGGTCGTAGTGAGGGCGGCAGAGGCGGTGAGGGCGGGCACGTTGCTAGTAATGCGCATAGTTTGTACAGCTTGCCGTGCACTGTTGCGTGCCTCGTCCTCGATAAACAATCTGTCCCTGTCGTCTAGTTTGATGCTGAGGGCTTCCAGCACGCCCTTGTAAACGTCCACGGGCGACGCAAACTCCGCGATACACAGCCTCTTGCGCGCGTCCAACACCGCCAGCCGCTGTTCGATGAGCTCGAGCTCCTGGCTGGGCTCCACGCGACATTTCTTTGCGGGCGGTTCTGAGAGGGCACCAAGCACTTCCTGCCTAGTCTCCTCTGATAACTGCTCGCGCCTTAAGGGCAGAGCGGCCTCCAGTTGTTCGTCCCCTACCACGGCCCGGGCCGCCAGGTTGGCCTGCTCCGAACGCAGCTGCTTCGCTCGCTCACCCGGCACTAGCGCCAACACTTGCAGGAGCTTATCGAAGGGCAGACAGTCGATCGTTCTCCCCAGACGACCATCGCTCCGTGCAAACTTGATTTTCTTGAGCGATTGTTGTACCCCCAGCGCCTGTAGCTGGGGTTGGAGACGATGATAGATGTTTTGCGCGTCTACACCAGAGCACCCCTTGAAGGCGACGATAGCATCTGTGACAGAAAAAGCGCCACCCTTTTGCCTCTTGATTAATTTACCAAATTCTGCCTCTTGCAAGGTCATAAGTAACGGGTTTGACTTGATAGCCTCGTTAGTAGTGACCGCAGTGGTCGGGCTCTGTTGACCATTACTTCCAGACAGTTCCATCATCATCATCATCCGGGGAAGGGGGGCGGGAGGTCGAGATATGCAAACGCCTGTAAGAAAAGGCATACCATCGTTACTGGCCGGTTTTTGCGTAAAATTTGGCGAAATATGAAGGGCGGTATCTTGATATTTCACCAAATTTTCACGGGTCTAAGCGCTCGTGCCTTGCGTGTAATTTCGCTAACCGGTTTTTGCGTGAAATTTGGCAAAATATGAAGGGCGATATTTTGATATTTCACCAAATTTTCACGGGTCTAAGCGCTCGTGCCTTGCGTGAAATTTCGCTAGCCGATTTTTGCGTGAAATTTTCTGCGGTTCTGGTTGTCCATCTGATGATAATCTTAGCTCACTTTTTTTGCCACGCCTTTTCGAATCTGAGGACCCGTCTCTCTGTTTGCTTTTTAGGAAAGAGGGAGAGGGAAGAAACAAGAAAGGGAGCGAGAGGGGGAAGGGAAGGAATGGAGGAAGGAGAGGGGAGGGAGGAGGGAGAGCGAATAAAGAGGGGAAGGGGAGAATCTCCACTAAGCCCCTCCCTCTCCCAGATTTCTCTATCAAGTGTAAGGCTTTGTCGGAGATTTTCGATTGAATTAAATCTTTTTTGTACTTTCTTGGCGCGCTACCTTTTGTCCCGGGAAATACGTGCACACGCACATTTGGCAACAAATTTTGCTCCCACACCACCAAAAAAGTGCAAAAAAATTGTTTAATAAAAATCATACGAAATCTTAGGCAGGAGACAGACCCACCTCTGATTCGCTTCCTCGGGCAGCGTTGGCTTCCACAATGGCGGTCATCATCACCTTGCTAAACTTGACATTAAGTCCTTCTTGTTGTATCAAATTCAGGGCGCGACGTGCGTTGTTGCGCGTCTCGGCTTCACAGTACACGACATCTTGCATTTCAAGACGGACACCTGCACTTACTAAAGTCTGCTTGTACAAGCTGATGGCCATTTGGTACACGTCGAATAATGCTTTTTGGTTGGCTTCTATGATCTGGCACGCGACTCTTATTTGCCTAGATTCTGCCTCCCAATCGGATTGCAGGCGTTGGATCTCGGCTTCGGCGCGTTTTTGATCTGTCTCGATCTCTTCTTCGTAAACAGCACGTTGAGCATATGCAAGCCGGTTCTTTGCCTCTAGGAGTTTTACTTCGCGTTCTATCTTGTCCGAAATCACGCAGCGGCGCTTGGCTTGGGGTTCCTGTCCCGGCCCACACCGCCGCGGCGAAACCTCGCTTCCGACTCTTTGCCGGCGAGTCTGCACTGCCATGTTAGCCTGCGATCGGGTTAACATATTTTCTGTAAAAAAATGCAAAGCTCGTTCTATTTTTGTAGCAGAATGTGGCTGTAGGGGGGGGGGGCACCCGCCCCCTTTTGCTTTAAATTTATCTTGTGCCTCCCCTCCCCTCTCCCTCAGTGCCAAGATTAAAACTTTGTCAAGGATTTTTTAATTCAAAAAGCCTCGGCAAGGGAGAAGGGGGGGGGGGCGCCTGGCATTCAAGAGGGGGGGCTTAGTTGAGGCGTTTCATTTTTTTGGTAGCTTCTGCGCTCTCTTCCTCCCCCCTTGCCATTCCCCTGTTCTTTGAGCCCCCCCCGGGCTCAGGGGGCTCAAGGGGGAGGAGAGAAAAAAAGGGAGGGGGCGCCCCCCCCCATCCACCTGTGGGCTCCCAAAACTTCCTAGCACATTGACCACCGCCCATCCATTCGCCACAAGGTCGTGCTGGAGCAAGGTGCTTCGCTCCTAGTTTTCAGCGCCAAGTGTAAGACCGTCGAGCTTTAATTCAGCGTATTCTTTTTCGTACTCTCTTGGCGCGCGAGCAGAGCACAAACGGTGCCGGCCAGGGTTCTACCATAGGCTACCGCAGAAACATGAAGTGGCCGGATGCTGCGGCAGCCTGAGGGTGCCGTTGCAAGTGTCAAGTGTAAGACTTTGTCGAGCTTTAATTCAGCGTAAATTACATTTTCTTGGCGCAGCTCCCCCCCCCCCCCGCTGCCCTTTCCCTCTCCCGCTCACTGTTCTCAGTGCCAATATTAAAGCTTTTGTCAGGGATTTCTTTTCTTGCGTCATTCTTTTTTGTACGCCGGCAAAGCGCGCCCCTGCTCCTCCCCTCCCCACTGCCACTCCCGACAATTCGTGCTTCCCTGCTTCTTCCCTCTGCAAGATCTGCAGAAATATCTGCGGGAATATGAAAAGTGAAAAAGAAAATTTTTTTGGAACGCGTTTGCACGCGCAAACAAGGGACGACGGGAGGGGGGGAGGAAAGGAGAATTTCCCCTCCCTTTCTCCCTGTCCTTTGTCTTCCTCCCTTCCTCTTCCCCCCCCCCCTTCTTTCCCCTCGTCTGTTCCCTTTGTTATCGGGCAAATAGCTCAGCCACCGTGCGCAAAGTCAGAAAAATATGAACTGAGGGGGGGGGGGGGCGGCTTCGCCGGTGTAAAAAAATCACGCGAAAAAAGAAATCATTGACAAAGTTTTAATTTTCGGCACTGAAAACTAAGAGAGGAAGGGGGTTGAGGAGGATCAATCTATCTTTCCAACCCCTCCTCCCCCCGTCGGTAAGAGGGAAAGGGGAAGGTAGGGGCGCGCTTCGCCGGTGTACAAAAATTAAAAAAAATCCAGGACAAAGATGTAATCTTAGCACGTAAGACTAAGAGAGTGCGAAAAGGAATGCGCTGAATTAAAGCTTGACAATGCATTACACTTGACACTTGCAACGGCACCCTCGGGCTGCCGCAGCATCCAGCCCACGTCATATTGCTGCGGTAGCCTATTGTTACAACCCTGGCGGGCACCGTCTGTGCTCTGCTCGCGCGCCAAGGGAGTGCAAAAAGGAATACGCTGAATTAAAGCTCGACGGTCTTGCACTTTGGGGCAGGCAAACCTCCCAGAGACCGGCAGGCAGCTGGGAGAGAGAAAGGGCAGTACGCGGCACATCCTCTTCCCTCCTCAGAGCGGGGGGCAAAAATAAGTAAACTTTTCTTGGAGCCTACCGATGGGGGAGGGGGCGCCCCCCCCCCTTACCCCTTTCTTTCTTTTTTGAATCTGAGCCCCCTGAGCCCGGGGGGCTCAAGGAGCAGTGGAATCGGGAGCGGGGAGGGAAGGTGGGGGTAAGGGCGCCAAGAGAGTGCGAAAAAGAATGCGCTGAATTAAAGCTTGACGGTCTTACACTCAGGGGCACCGTGCCCCAGCAAGACCCACAACAAAGGAAACAGACGAGGGGGAAAGAGGAAGGGAGAAAGAAAGGGGCGGGATGTGCATCCCCTCCGCTCCCCCCCCCCCCTTCGTCCCTCCTCAGAGCGCGTGCAAACGCGTTCCGAATTTTTTTTTCCACTTTTCATATTTCCGCAGATATTTCCGCAGATCTTGCAGAGGCAGGGGGGCGCCAAGAAAACGTAATTTACGCTGAATTAAAGCTCGACAAGGCATTGCACTTGGCACTTGCAACGGCACTCTCAGGCTGCCGCAGCATCTGGCCCACTCGACGGTCCTACACTTGAGCACTGAAAACTAGGAGCTGAGGACCGTGCTCCAGCACGACCCTGCGCGAGTGGTACTGCCCCCGTGGTCAATGTGCTAGGAGGATAAGAGCCCCGGCCGGCCCCAACGGCGTCCTGTCCGTGCCATAGCTCGGCCACTGTGCGCAGGGTCAGGAAAATATGCACAGAGGGGAGGCCGACCTGTGGAGGCGTTGCATGTATCTATTTCTTTTGCAGCTTCTGCGCCCTCCCCCTCCCCCCTGCTCCTTGAGCCTCCAGAACGGCCCCAGCTAAATTTAGCGCCAAATTGTGCCGCCCGGAGGTAGGGTGCGCCCGCCAGGGTCCAGCCGGGCAGTACGTCTTAGTTTCCCCGGGGAAACGGCCGTAAGCGCGAATTTGGCGCTAGAATCTACTTGCGCAAAAAAAAAACTCCACACAGACGCTCGGCTGTGTTACCGTGAGGAAGACCTGTTGTAGCCCTCCCTCTCACTCTCGTCGCCCCTCCCACCTTTGTCGCCCCGCTCTCCTTTGCTCTGCACCTCCCTGCCTCCCCTCGTCCCTTGTTTGCGCGTTCCAAAAAAAATCGTTGCGTTCCACTTTTCATATTTCCGCAGATATTTCCGCATATCCTTGAAGAGGGGAGAGGCAGGGAAGGAGGAGCAGGGGCGCGCTTCGCCGGTGTAATTTACGCTGAATTAAAGCTCGACGGCCTTACACTTAGGCACTGAAAACTAGAAGCGGAGCACTACGCTCCAGCACGAACCTGCTTTCCCCGGGGAAGGCTAAGACGTATTGCCCGGCTGGACCCTGCCGGGCGCACCCTACCTCCGGACGGCACAATTTGGCGCCAAATTTAGCTGGGGCCGTTCCGGAGGCTAGAAGAGAGATCGGACGTTTTCTCGCAGGGAGAAACCCGCGGGCCTTTTACTCGCACGAAAATGTTTTTCGGCCCTCTCACCTTCCCTAGAGGCAGGGAAGTGCAGAGCAAAGGGGAGCGGGGCGACAAAGGTAAGAGGGGCGACGAAGGTGAGAGGGCGCAGAAGCTGCAAAAGAATCTCCGAACATGCAACGCCTCCACAGGTCGGCCTCCCCTCTGTTCATATCCCCGCGGGCCCTGCGCACAGTGGCCGAGCTATGGCACGGACAGGACGCCGTCGGGATAAGTGAGGGGCTCTTATCCTCCTAGCACATTGACCACGGGGGCAGTACCATTCGCGCAGGGTCGTGCTGGAGCACGGTCCTCAGCTCCTAGTTTTCAGTGCTCAAGTGTAGGACCGTCGAGTGGGCCGGATGCTGCGGCAGCCTGAGAGTGCCGTTGCAAGTGTCAAGTGCAATGCCTTGTCGAGCTTTAATTCAGCGTAAGTGCCCTGCTCCTAATTTTCAGTCCCCCAATGTAAGACCGTCGAGCTTTAATTCAGCGCATTCTTTTTCGCACTTCTCTTGGCGCCCTTACCCTCCACCTTCCCTCCCAGCTCCCGATTCCCCTGCTCCTTGAGCCCCCCGGGCTCAGGGGGCTCAGATTCAAAAAAGAAAGAAAGGGGTAAGGGGGGGGGGCGCCCCCTCCCCCATCGGTAGGCTCCAAGAAAAGTTTACTTATTTTTGTTTCCCGCTCTGAGGAGGGAAGAGGATGTGCCGCGTACTGCCCTTTCTCTCTCCCAGCAGCCTGCCGGTCTCTGAGAGGTTTGCCTTCCTAGGTTTCGATCCAATCCAGAATGATTTCTGAGCCGGCTCTTTTGCTAATTTAGAATTCATTTCAGAGTCCGAGGCAGAATCCGGCTTGCGTTTCCCTGCCCGCCAGGGTTGTAACATAGGCTACCGCAGCAATATGACGTGGGCTGGATGCTGCGGCAGCCCGAGGGTGCCGTTGCAAGTGTCAAGTGTAATGCCTTGTCAAGCTTTAATTAAATTTTTTTTCGTACTTTCTTTGTGTCCACCCTCCCCTGTACCCTTTCTCTCTCTCTCCTACTTCTCAGTGCCAATATTAAAAATTTGTCAGAGATTTCTTTGCATATTTTCTGACCTTGCGCACGATGGCCGAGCCATGACATGGACTGGACGCCGTCGGGGGTAGTGAAGCCCTTGTCCTCTTAGCACATAAACCACCGCCCATCCATCCGCCACAGGGTCGTGCTGGAAGCACGGTGCCCCTAAGTGTAAGACCGTCGAGCTTTAATTCAGCGTATTCTTTTTCGCACTCTCTTGGCGCCCCTCCCCCCTCCCTTTTACATTTATCTTGTGCCTTCCCCCCCCCCCCCCGGCCCCCTCCTCTCTTAGTCTTCGGTGCCAAGATTACATCTTTGTCCTGGATTTCTTTTTTCGCGTGATTTTTTAGCGCGCCCCTGCCCTCCTTCTCCCGCTCCCACTCCCGATTCTCAGACAGTGAGAGAGGACGGGGGGAACAGCACATCCCGCCCCCTTCTCCCCCCCCCCTTTCTCTTCCTCCCCTCCCCTGCTATCCCCCCGTCCGTTCCCTTTGTTGTCGGGCAAAAAAGATTTTTTTTTTCACTCTTCATGTTTCTCCGACCTTGCGCACGGTGGCCGAGCCATGGCACGGACAGGACGCCGTTGGAGTAGTGAGGCTTTTGTCCTGGCGATGACCACCGCCCATCCATCCGCCGCAGTGTCGTGCTGGGGGCACGGTGATCCGCTCCTAGTTTTCAGTGCTCAAGTGTAAGATCTTCGAGTGGGCCGGATGCCGCGGCAGCCTGGGGGTGCTGTTGCAAGTGTCAAGTGTGATGCTCTGTCGAGTTTTAATTCGGCGTGGACCTTTCTTGCACTTTCTTGGCGCGTCCCTTTCCCTTTCTCGCTCCCTCTCTTGGTTCTCAGCGCCAAGATTAAAACTTTGTCAGGGATTTTTTTTGCGTGATTCTTCGTGTACACCGGCGAAGCGCGCCCCTACCCTTCTTCCTCTCTCTCCTCTGCAAGGATATGCGGAAATATCTGCGGAAATATGAAAAGTGGCAAGCAACAATTTTTTTTGGAACGCGTTTGCACGCGCAAACAAGGGACGAGGACAGGGGGGGGGGGGAGGAATAAGCAGAGGATAAAGGTGAGAGGGGCGACGAAAGTGAGAGGGAGGGCTACAACAGGTCTTCCTCACGGCGGCCCAGCCGAAGCGTTTGTGTGTGATTTTCTTTTTGCGGCAGTAGCTTTTGGCGCCAAATTTGCGCTTACGGCCGTTTCCCCGGGAAAGCTAAGACGTACTGCCCGGCTGGACCGTATCACGCACCCTACCTCCGGACTGCACAATTTGGCGCCAAATTTAGCTAGGGCCGTTCCGGAGGCTAGCGGAGAAATCGGACGTTTTCCCGCGGGAAGAAACGGTACGCTTTTTACTCACACGAAAATGTTTTTCGGCCCTCTCACCTTCCCTAGAGGCAGGGAGGTGCAGAGCAATGGGGAGCGGGGCGACAAAGGTGAGCGGGGCGACAAAGGTGAGAGGGGCGACAAAGGTGAGCGGGGCGACAAAGGTGAGAGGGGCGACGAGAGTGAGAGGGGCGACGAAAGTGAGAGGGGTGACGAAAGTGAGAGGGGCGACGAAAGTGAGAGGGACGACGAGGGTGAGAGGGAAGGGGAGAACGCCTTCCTCGCGGCGGCGTTGGGGCGTCTGTGTGTGATTTTCTTTTTGCGCAAGTAGATTTTGGCGCCAAATTGGCGCTTACGGCTGTTTCCCCGGGAAGGCTAAGACGTACTGCCTTTTTCAGCCGTATCACGCACCCTACCTTCGGACGGCACAATCTGGCGCTAAATTCAGCTGGGGCCGTTCCGGAGGCTAGCAGAGAAATCGGACGTTTTCGGGGAAGGCAAAGAGAAGGGGGAAGAGAGAGTAAGAGGGGATGATAGAAGAAAAGGGAAAGTGAGGGGAGGGGGGGGGGAGGAAGACGAGATGATCCCAATACCCGTCAGAGAACTACTGGGAGAGAGAGAGAGGGGCGAGGGAGGGTTTTCATGCCCCCCCCCCAATCCATGCACTTGTCTGAAACGAGCAGCACACCCCTTCCTTCCTTGTGCGTTTGTCTTAGAAGAAGGAGCAGCAGTGAGAGGAAAAGCGGCAAAGAGAAGGGAGGGGGGAGGGGCGCGCTGAAAAAGTACAATTTTCTTTTATTAAAATTCGACAGTCTTAGGCTTTGGCACCAGAGGGCTAGCAAATGGACGGGGGTAGGGTAGAAGGAGGAGCAGCGGTGAGAAGGAAGACGGAGGAGACATGGTGAGGTGGAAGGGAGAGGGAAGGGGGGGGGGAGACGGGATGAGCCAAATCCCCGTCCGAGAACTACTAGGAGAGAGTTGGACTGGGGAGGGTTTCATGCTTCCCCCCCAACCCATGCACATGCCTGAGAACGAGCACGCCCCTCCCTCCTCGTGCGCCCATCTGAGAATAAGGAGCAGCGGGGAGAGGGAAGGTGGGAAAGAGAGGGAGGAGGAAGGGGCGCGCTAAAAAATTACATATTTTTCTAATTAAATCTCGACCGTCTTAGGCTTGGCATCCGGGGCTAGCAAATGCACCAAGAAAAATCCCCGTCCGAGAGCTACTAAGAGAGAGTGGCGGGGGGGGGGTTTATGCTTTCCCTCCATCGTGCGCATGTCTGAGAGAACAGGGAGCAGCGGTGAGAGGGAAGGCGGAAAGGGGAGGGAGGGGGCAGGGGCGCGCTGAAAAAGTATAATCTACGCTGAATTAAATTTCGACAGTCTTAGACTTAGCACCCGAAGGGCTAGCAAATGGACGAAGAGAGGATAGAGGGAAGGAAGAAGAAAAAGGGAAGGGGGGGGGAGGAAGACGGGATGATTCCAACCCCCGTCCGAGAAGTACTAGGAGAGAGAGGGGCGAGGGAAAGTTTCATGCCCCCCAATCCATGCACTTGTCTGAGAACGAGCAGCACACCCCTTCCTTCCTTGTGCATTTGTCCTAGAAGAAGGAGCAGCAGTGAGAAGGAAGGCGGCAAGGAGAAGGGAGGGGCGCGCTGAAGAAGTACAATCTACGCTGAATTAAATTTCGACAGTCTTAGGCTTTGTCACCAGAGGGCTAGCAAATGGACGGGGGTAGGGTAGAAGGAGGAGCGGCGGTGATAAGGAAGACGGAGGAGACATGGTGAGGCGGAAGGGAGAGGGAAGGGGGGGGGGGGGAAGACGGGATGAGCCAAATCCCCGTCCGAGAACTACTAGGAGAGTTGGACTGGGGAGGGTTTCATGCTTCCCCCCCAACCCATGCACCTGCCTGAGAACGAGCACGCCCCTCCCTCCTCGTGCGCCCATCTGAGAAGAAGGAGCAGCGGGGAGAGGGAAGGTGAGAAAGAGAGGGAGGATGAAGGGGCGCGCTAAAAAATTACATATTTTTCTAATTAAATTTCGACCGTCTTAGGCTTGGCATCCGGGGGCTAGCAAATGCACCAAGAAAGTGCAAGATACGATGGATTAAAGCTCGACGGTCTTACATTGCAGCCAGCACGTTGGCGCGGGCTGAAGGGGAGCAAAAATAAGTAAACTTTTTTTAGGGGAGCCCACAAGGGGGGGGGGGCGCGCCCCCCCCCCTCCTCCCCTTTTTCCTTCCTTCCCTTGAGCCCCCTGAGCCCGGGGGGCTCAAAGAACAGGGGAAGGGCAAGGGGGAAGGGAGAGAGCGCAGAAGCTACCAAAAAAAAATGAAACGCCTCAACTGAGCTTCGCGATGCCGGGCGCCCCCCCCCCCTCTTCTCCCTTGTCGAGACTCCGGCTGAACGAATACATTTCTTTTTGGTACATTCTTGATGACGCTTTTAGCAAAGGCGGCTTGGCGGTCTGTGTGATATGGCTGAAAAAGGCAGCGTTTTCAGGCTTTTCTGGCAATACCGCCCTTTCTAGCCATATCATTCCAGGCGCACGGATACGTGAATTTGGCGACAAATTTTGTGCAAAAAAAGAAAAAAAAGAGAACAATCTTCCTGCTCGAAAAAAAGGGGAGGGGGAACGGAGGGAGGAGAGAGAGGGAAGAGAGAAGGGGGAGGAGGGAGAGGGACGCGCGCCAAGATTTATAAAATTTCTTTTTATTAAAGCTTGACAAAGTCTTACATTTGGCAGCGGGGTTCCGGATGATGTCCAGGCTGCCGATCGCAGAGAATGCAACTGGCTTTCGCTACTGACTTCGCCTCGCTCGGGCGCCGGAGAGATTGATCTCCTCAACCGACGAGGCCAGCCAGAAGAAGAAGTAGAGCTGTTGATTGTCCAGTTTTTTGTTTAGTTTTAATAAAAAAATTTGAACTTTCTTGGCGCGCCCCCTATTTTAGTTTTCAGTACCAATATAAAAACTGTGTCAAGGATTTTTGTACATTTTCTTAGCGCGCCCCTGCCCTCCCGATTTTCAGACTGTGAGAAAGGGGCGGGCAAAAAAAATTTTTTTTCCTTGTTTTATAATTTTCTGACCTTGCGCACGGTGGTCGAGCCATGGCACGAACAGGACGCTGTTGGGGGTAGTGAGGCCCTTGTCCTCCTGGCACATTGACCACCGCCCATCTATTCGCCGCAGGGTCGTGCTGGAAGCACTGTGTTACGCTCCTAGTTTTCAGTGCCCAAGTGTACGACCGTCGAGCTTTAATTTAGCGTATTCTTTTTTTTGTACTCTCTTGGCAAGCGAGCAGAGCACGGACGGTGCCGGCCAGGGTTCTAACATAGGCTACCGCAGCAACATGACGTGGGCCGGATGCTGCAGCAGCCCGAGGGTGCCGTTGCAAATGTCAAGTGTAATGCCTTGTCGAGCTTTAATTCAGCGTAAGCCCAGGGGGCTCAAGGAGCAGGGGAGGGGAAGGGGGAAGGGTGAATGGCGCAGAATCTACAAACAACATAAATACATGCAACGCCTCCACTAACCCTCCCCCCCCCCGGCCCCTTCCTCCCTTCCCCCCTTCTTTCCCCCCGTCTGTTCCCTTTGTTGTTGGGCCAAAAAAAAATTCTTTTCCTCTTTTCATATTTTTCTGACCTTGCGCACGGTGGCCGAGCCATGGCACGGACAGGACGCCGTCAATGGGTAGTGAGGCCCTTGTCCTCGTAGCATATTGACCACTGACCATCCATCCGCCGCGGGGTCGTGCTGGAGCACGGTGCGCAAGATCTGCGGAAATATCTGCGGGAATATGAAAGGTGGAAAAAAAATATTCTTTTTGGAACGCGTTTGCACGCGCAAACAAGGAACGAGGGGAGGGGGGGGGGAAGCACACCCCGTCCCCTTCTTCCTCCCTTCCTCTTCTTCCCTCCTTCCCCCTTTCTTTCTCTCTCCCCGTCTGTTCCCCTTTGTTGTTGGGCCAAAAAAATTTTCTTTCCTTTTTTAATATTTTTCTGACCTTGCGCACGGTGGCCGAGCTATGGCACGGACAGAGAAAGACGCGCGCCAGTGCGTCTTAGCCTTCCCGGAAAAACAACCGTAGGCGCCAATTTAGCGCCAAGTTCTACTTGCGCGAAAGAAAATCCCACACAGACGCCCAAACGCCGCCGTGTGGAAGACGTCCTCCCCCTCCCCTCTCCCTTGCGTCGCCCCTCTCACTTGCGTCGCCCCTCTCACTTACGTCGCCCCTCTCATTTACGTCGCCCCTCTCACTTACGTCGCCCCTCTCACCTTTGTCGTCCCGTTCTGTCACTCCCCCACCGTCAGGGAAGGGGGGAAGGGGGAGGCAAGAGGGCCGAAAACATTTCGTGCGAGTAAAACAAAAGGCGTACCGTTTCTCTCCGCAGGAAAACGTCCGGTTTCTCTGCTAGTCTCCGGAACGGCCCCTGCTAAATTTAGCGCCAAATGGTGCCGTCCGGAGGGTAGGGCGTGTGATATGGTCGAGAAAGGCAGTGCGTCTTAGCCTTCCCGGAAAAACAACCGTAGGCGCCAATTTAGCGCCAAATTCTACTTGCGCGAAAGAAAATCCCACACAGACGCCCAAACGCCGCCGTGAGGAAGACGTCCTCCCCCTCCCCTCTCACTTGCGTCGCCCCTCTCACTTGCGTCGCCCCTCACACTTACGTCGCCCCACTCTTGCAGTTCGTGCAGCAACATCAACCGCAGCTATTGCAACAGGAGCCGCGGCAGGAACGACTTCTACAGCGCCAGCAACAGCTCCTGCAGCAACAGCAGCGACAGCTCTCGCAGCACCAGCGACAGCTCTTGGAGCAGCAGCAGTTTTTGCATCAGCTCCTAGCTTGTCAAAAGCAACAAGCCCCACAGAAGAATCCACTGGAAACTCTGGCACAGGCGGCCCTACCTTGATCCACACTAGCAAAAGAAAAAAAGAACATTATTGTATTGTTTTCTTTTTCTCTCTTGCTTCCGGGCGCCGAAACAATTCAGCGTACTACGCTGAATTAAATTTCGACAGTCTTAGTGACCCTCTGAACCTTTTAGTTAGCTTGATCTTCTCCGTGTGCGATATTTTGTTGAAGGGCCTGGTGTACTTGACCGTGCCGTTCTTGATGTTGCGTTGCAGGAGTTTGTTGTACTCCCTGACCAGATCCCACACGAAAGTCTTGTTTAATTGGCGGTAGAGACTCTCCGCGCACACCACAGAGAGTTGTTTTTCCCCCAGCCAGGCTAAATGCTAGCCTTATCTTGTTTATCTTGTTTATAGGCATGTGTCAGGCCTCTTTGCTGAAAGCTAGTCTCGTGGTCGAAGCACTGCTGAGCGTGGCCTTGGCGCTCAGCACAGGGTCGCGCTGCAATCATGCAAGAAATTTTGCAATCATGCGAGAAGCAGGCTTCCCCAACGGAACCATAGAGCTTGGTTCTGTCGAGCCCTTTGCTGTAGCCGAACAATGCCAACTCTTGCTTACGTACACTTTGCACTTGAAAACCAACCCTAATCTTACTGACGTAGTCTACAAACCCGACCCGTTGCACGATCGCCTCCTCCCGCAGGTCAAACGGCTCGACAAGGAGGATGAATGCTTTGCGAACATAACAGGATACACCCAATCGCTTATGCTACGCCGGACAAAGTGGGAGGGCCTCCGGCTGAAATGGAATGCTGCTCTGAGCGAGCCCTCCAGTGTCACATACGCAGTGAGCTTTCAATGCATAAACAAAGGCACGCATACAAGCATTGTTGTCCTGTTGGGGCTCGCCGCTGCTATTTCCGTCTCGGGCTGCATTTTGAACGAGTCCAAAAAATGCACTCAAAAAATCATCCGAGCCATGTACGGCATTACGTTTAAATGTAGGAGTCTCATGCTGGCAGCCGCTTTCTTTCTCTTGTTCTTAGAATTACTCTGCGGGTATCTGTTTTTAATAACAAAGGAGCCCGGAAAGAAAAATCAACAACTCTTCGCCCGTGCAGCTGTTTGATTTAGTTTTCAGATGTCTTTGCTAACCGAGAAGCGGGAACCCCACACTTTTGGCGCAGAAGAGAAGTTTGCAGCACTGCAGAAAGATCCAATATTGATAGCCCTTCCGCCCGAATATCAAAAAATCGCCACGGAACATTTCCTGGAGCTGCGGCGAGACATTGTGAATTTCAATGACTCTAGCGATCGAAGCGAGGAAGCCATTCTCTGTCGAAAATACGACGAGGCCATCAGGGAGCTTGCAGGGAAGCGCCGGGCCCGTACGTTAAGACCGAATTGATGCTGCCCTTTTCGATGACAGCTAGGAAAAGCTGTGCAAAGCCTAGCCCGTACTTGCGCGCGCATTCGACTGCCTGCCCATAGCCCGAGACACGCTGTAGCTCAGCCGCCGTCGCTGACGACGACGACGATGACGACGACGATGACGACGAGCGCGACCGCTGAGTCGTCGTCGTGTCCAGGCGCTGCCCAAGCTCCAGACACGCAGCCCCGGAATCAAGACCGCGCCCTTCGGCGAACAGACGCCCGGCCAAACGGCACAGGCCTTCCTCCGAGCGGCTATCAAGATCTGCAACGTAGCGCGCGCTGTCCGGTGTCAGACAGTTACGATGTTTGGTTACATAATGAGCGACTATGTGCACAAGTTCATGCATGACTGTATTTTGCAGCTCTGCCGCGCTGGCCAGCGCAGCTGGATAAACGGAAATAGACTTGATGCAAGCCAGCAAATTTGTGTCCTTGTCAAAGGCGCTCAGACGAGATCTGCCCACGCATTGTATGCGCGTAGCTCCTAGCACACACTGCACGCCCTCTGTGTGCTGCTGATGATGGTCGTGGTTGGCTGGACGGATCTTGCCTGCCAGCGCCTGCGCTGATCCATCCTGGAACACGAATAGGCCTTGCTTGCGCAGGCAACCATCAAGTTCCGCGATCGCTCTTTGTGCAATCGCTACCAGGTCGCCTGCTCCTTCTTGCTGACCGCCGGATAGAGGGGGCGGTAAGGGTGGGGAGGGGGGAAAGGGCGGGCGGAATTGCTTTTTGCTTCTAGGTCGCACCCCACTTGGCCTGCGAAACAAACGCGCACGCAGCTCTCTGATTTCCGAGCCTGTTAGCTTGCGCTCGTCACCCGGGCGTTGACTTTCACCTGGGTTGGTGGTGCGTCTTCGTTTGCTCTTTACATCCCCTGCTGGGATGCTAGTCCCAGCAGCTCTGGCGCGTTTCATGCTGGGGGTTTTTGCGTTCTGCGACTAGTCCCGGCAGCTTTTGTTTACACACACAGAAACTCACAAAAGTTCCATCATCATCATCATCGGCGCACCTGCTGCCTGCCCCCTCCTCCAGACACAAGAAGAATAGAAGGGGGGGGGGGGTGCGCCCCCCAACCCCGGGGGGAAGGGAAGAGCATGTGCCGCCTCCGCTGCGCAGCACCCCCCCCCCTCCTCTCTCTTTTTTTTGTGTCGTCAGAGAAAGGGGCCAGGGTCAAGCTATCTCCTCACAAGAACATCCCTCGCCCGAGGAAACTACAGTGCTAGTGTTTCGGGTCCAGCCAGTGTACTTGCTGACACTGGTTGGATCTGAAACACACTACCTTCGGCACACACCCTCCGTTGTGTACAAGAAAAAAAATAATAAAGATCTGGAGCGACGACTCTTTCAAAGCCTGTTCGCAGGCATTCTTTAAAAAAACTGCACGAACAGGGCCAGGCGAGGCATACCCCACTGCCCCCCCCCCTCCTCGCTTTCACCCAGCTCGTTGGCGCGGGCAGGAGGGACGGGGGCAGGGGGAGAGTCACAAGTGGTATTGCTCCCGGACAACATAATCTCGCTAAGAGAGTCACACGATAGGTGACATGCGTACCCTTACACGTGCACTCCTGCGCCACGACTACCGACCTCCGGGTGTGAGCACTGGGTTAAAGCTTGCTCGCAAGCACATCTTTAAAAACTGCGCGAGCAAGACCCGGGGGGCATGCCCCCCGCGAGTCTGCACGCCGTCGCGTAGTCCAGCCCCGGTCTTGCCGACGGGTGTCTTAGCAGCAATTTCAGATACTGCATCCGATCCAGCGCCGACCGCCCGGAGGTCCCGTAGGGGCGTCTTACCCGTGGAGCCAGCCCGCGCCATGGCGCGGGCTGGAAGGCCTGTGCGGGGGAGCAAAAATAAGTAAACTTTTTTTTGGGAGCCCACAGGGGGAAAACGCCCCCCCCCCCCCCCCCCTTTTTTTCTTTCCTCCCTCTGAGCCCCCTGAGCCAGGGGGGCTCATGTCGAGACTCCGGCTGAACGAGTACGTTTCTTTTTGGTACTTTCTTGATGGCGCTTTTAGCGAAGGCTGCTTGGCGGTCTGTGCCTGTGATATGGCCGAAAAAGGCAGCGTTTCAGGCTTTTCTGGGCAATGCTGCCTTTTTCGGCCATATCATGCCCGGCGCACACATACGCAAATTTGGCGACAAATTTTGTGCAAAAAAAAGAAGAGAGAAAGAGAAAAATCCTCCTGCTCGAAAAAAGGGGAAAGAGAACGGAGAGAAGAGGGGAGAGGGAGGGAAGAGGGAAGAAAGAGGGAAGAGGGAAGAAAGAGGGAAGAAGGAGGGAAGAAGGAGGGGAGAGGGAAGAGGGAGGAAAACCCTCCCCTCCCCCTTCCCCCTTTCGTTTGTTTAAAGGGAAAGAGAGAGGGAGGGGGGGGGGGGAGAAAAGGGCGCCCCCGTTCTCTTCCCTTCCCCCTTTTTTCCCCCGCTCCCCTTTTTCTCCCCCCCCCCCTCTCCTTCTCTTCCCTCTCCCCCTTATCTTCTCGCTCTTTCCTCCCTCCGAGGGGGGAGGGAGTGCGCAGGACTTGTCATTTGCGCAACAAAAAAAAATTTGGCGCGCGTTTTTCCCGCGGGAAAACGACCGCTAAAACCCCGAGGAAAGAGACCGGAGCGGCCCGTTCATTTGGCGCTAAGTTTTGCACGACTATGATACGACCGGAAAATGCAGTGCTTCCAGGTTTTTCGGTAGAACTGCCTTTTTGCAGCTATATCACTCCCAAGATTTGACTATATCACACATCCCCCTCCCCAAGGAGCAGTGTGGGAAAGGGGGAGGGGCAGGGGCGCGCTAATAATGTACAAACATTGAAAAAAAATTTGACAAAGTTTTAATTCTGGCACTGAGAACTAAGAGAGGGAGGCGCCAGGAAAGTGAGATTTTTTTTAAAAATAAAAACTCGACAGTCTTACACTTGGAACGAAAAACTACGAGAGGGGGAGCCCCTGACAAAGCTTTTAATCTTGGCGCTGAGAACTAGGAGAGAAATGGGAGCTGGCGAGAGAAGTGGCAGGGGGGGAAGGAGGCGCCAAAGAATGTGCGAAGTCTTTTTATCAAAACTCGACAAGGTCTTACACTAGGCACTGAGAACGAAGAGAGAGAGGGGGAAGAGGCAGGGGAGGGCACAAATTGTCCTAGTCTTTCCCCGTCTGTGAACAGGGAGCGGGAGAGAGAAGGGGGAGAGAAGGGCAGGGAGAGAGGCAAGCAAGATCTCTTTGCCCCCCATCTGAGGACGGGGAGCGGGAGGGGGGGGGGAGTCAAGGAATATGCGAAATACGCTGAATTAAAGCTCGACAAAGTCTTACACTCAATACTGAAAACTAAGAGAAGGAGAGAGAAGGGGCGGGGGGAGAGGGGGGCGCCAAGAATGTATGAATTCTTGTTATTAAAGCTTGACAAAGCGTTACACTCTGTATTGAGCACTAAAAGAGGGAGAGGGAAGAGGCAGGGGAGGAAGAAGCATACATTGTCTTAGTCCCCCGTCTGAGAATCGGGAGCGAGGGAGGGCAGGGGCGCGCTAAGAATGTACAAGAAAAAATTAATAAAAAAAATCCCTGACAAAATTTTAATATTGGCACTGAGAATTAAGAGAGGGAGAGGGGAGGGTGGCGAAAAGATCTTTGGATACAGGCTCAGTGCAATCTTCTTAGTTTGATTTCAGTTCTGTCCCATCTAAGAACAGGGCAAGAAAGAGGAAAGAGGCAGGGGGGGGGGCGCCAAAAAAGTGCAATTTACGCTGAATTAAAACTCGACTGTCTTGCACTGGAACCGAAAACAAGGTAGGGGGCAGGAGAGGGGGAAAGCACGAATTGTCTTAGTCCCCGTCTGAGACTCGGGAGCGGGAGTGGGAAGGGGAAGGGGCAGGGGCGCGCCAAGAATTTGTAAAATACGCTGAATTAAAGCTCGACAAAGCTTTACACTTGACACTGACAACTAGGACAGGGAGAAGAAAGAGGCAGGGAGGCGCCGGCGCGGGCTGAAGGGGGGCTCGGGGGGTTTTGCCCCCCGGACCAGGTTAAATTTGTGGCTTTAGAGAAAGAGCAAAAATAAGTAAACTTTTTTTTGAGAACCCCCATGCCGGGCGCCCCCCCCCCCTCCCCCTTGTCGAGACTCCGGCCGAACGAGTACATTTCTTTTTGGTACCTTCTTGATGGCGCTTTTAGCGAAGGCGGCTTGGCGGTCTGTGCATGTGATATGAAGGCGGCTGGCGGTCTGTGCATGTGATATGGCCGACAAAGGCAGCGTTTCCAGGCTTTTCTGACAATACCGCCTTTTTCTGCTATATCATGCCAGGCGCACACATACGCAAATTTGGCGACAAATTTCGTGCAAACACCTTTTTTTAATTAAATAATAAGAAAATCTCGAGACCACACCTTTTTTTGTTTCCCTGTCGCCTGCAGGCTACGCACAGCAAATATATATGGGGGCCGCACCATCTACCGACAACGCTAGCGCTAGCTGTGCAGAGGAGCCCGCCCGCAAGAGACTGTGCACGGGACCGCGCCAGGAACTTCGGCTCGACCTGACTCGTGACAGGCACGGGGCCGACGGCTGGTTGCGGCTGGAGCTGAGAGACGCCGCGGTGCTACGCGGCAGCGCCTTTGTGTTGGGCGCAGGGTGCTTCGAGGTCACTCTGCCCAGCTCGGCGGGCGAGAGTGCGGCGGGGGCCTACCGCGCAATCGCGACGGACGCCAACGCACTGCGGGTCTGCGCGGACAACAGTGCTATCCTAGCCCCGGGCCTGCGGCTGGAACTGGTGCCGCGTGCTGATGAGCGCGACCAGGAGCTGGCGGCGCTGCGCTTCGAAACCTCTCGGCTGGCTAGTCGGGTGGAGGCCTTGGCCAGCGCCCTGGCCAGTGCCGCTGTGCCGCGCCAGCTGGCCATCGAGGCGGCCGAGCTCGCCCGCTGGGGGCACAGCGGCACTGCGACCGTCCGCAGGCTGGGTTCACTGTGCATGCTGGAGGGACACGTCGTTTTTGACAAGGACCGGCTGCGCTTCGAAGATGCCACGACCCTTCCTCCGGGCAGTAAGACACAGGAGTACGAGACTAGAATGGAGGCTTGGTTTACCTTGCTGCAGTTGCCTGCAGCCTGGCGGCCCGCGCAGGCCGTCACGTATTTCTTTCCCGGCCGAGCCCTTTTTCCGTTAATTTTTGAAATCAATTACACACCCGCTGTCATCAAGCAAAAAAAGCTGGAGGTAGTCGTCGACGGCCGGGTTCGCCTCTGCGTCCATTACACCATTTTCCGCGGCTGGCCGCAGGCCCCGAACGGCAACTGCCTCAAGCCGAGGCATACAACGCTCGACCAGTACAAAGGTTTCGCGGTCCCGCAGGGGCTGGACCTCGGCGTGCTGAAATGGTCCGCCGCAGCCTCGGGCTTGCACGAGCTGCCGCCGGGTGATGAATCAGGGTCCGACGACGGCTTGCAGAAGTCTTAACACGCTGCGGGCCGGCACGCTGTAAAAATTACGAGATTTTTTTTTTAAAAATCTTGTGGTACAAAAGGATCCGCTTGCCACCCCCCCCCCCCTCTCTCTTGTCGAGACTCTTTGGAATTTTCTTCATGACGCAAAATATGGCGGCTTGGCGGTCTGTGCATGTGATATGGCTGAGAAAGGCAGCGTTTCCAGGCTTTTCTGGCAATACTGCCTTTTTCGGTCATATCATTCCAGGCGCAAACATACGCAAATTTGGTGACAAACTTTGTGCAAAAAAAGAAGAGAGAAAGAGAAAAGAAAAATCCTGTTTGAAAAAAAAGGGGAGGGGGAACGGAGGGAAGAGGGAACAGGGACGGGAGAGGGAAGAGGGAAGAAAACCCTCCCCTCCCCTCCCCCTCCCCCCTTTCGTTTGTTTAAAGGGGAAGAGAGAGGGAGGGGGCAGAGAGGGACGCCTCCGTTCTCTTCCCTTCCCCCCTTTTTCCCCCGCTCCCTGTTCCCTCCGAAGGGGGAGGGAGTGCGCAAGACTTGTCATTTGCGCAAACAATAAAATTTTGGCGCGCGTCTTTTTCCGCGGGAAAACTTATGTTACCCCCGCGGAAAGAGACCGGAGCGGCCCGTTCATTTGACGCTAAGTTTTGCATGGCTATGATACGATCGGAAAAGGCAGTGCTTTCAGCTTTTCCGGTAGAACTGCTTTTTTTCAGCTATATGACTCCCAAAATTTGACCATATTACACACCCACCCCCTCCCCCCTGAGGAGCAGGGCAGGAAAAGGGGGGGGGTGAGGGCGTGATAAGAAAATTCAAAAAAGAATTTAATTAAAACTCGACAAAGTCTTATACTTGACACTGAGAAACCAGCCCCTCCGGCGCGGGCTGAAGGGAGGGAGAAAGGGCAGCCCGCGGCACATCCCCCTCCCTCCAGCTCCGCTGGCGCGGGCTGGAAGGCCTGTGTGAGGGGGAGAGGGGGGCGCGCTGAAAAAGTACAAATTTCTTTTATTAAATTTCGACAGTCTTAGGCTTGGCACCCGGGGGGGCTAGCAAATGGACGAGGGGAGGATAGAGGCAGGGGGGAAGGCAGAGGGAAGGGGATGAGAGAGGGAGAACCCGACGAGAGGGGGGAAGGGAGAGAGGATGCGACAAAACCCCCGTCCGAGAACTACTAGGAAGAGAGAGGGGCGGGGAAGGGTTTTTATGGCCCCCCCCCGATCTATGCACCTATCCGAGAACGAGCAGCACACCCCTTTGCCCCCTCGTGCACCGTCTGAGAAGAAGGAGCAGTGGGGGAGAGGGAAAGCGGGAAAGAGAGGGAGGGGGTGGGGCGCGCTGAAAAAGTACAATCTACGCTGAATTAAATTTCGACCGTCTTAGGCTTGGCACCCGGGGGGGTAGCAAATGGATGGGTGGAAGATAAAGGGAGGGGGAAGGCAGAGGAAAGAGGAGGAAAGAGGGAGGGGGATGACAGAGGGAAGGGGGACGACAGATGGAAGAAAGAGGAGAGAGGGAAGACAGAGGGAAGAAGAGGGGGGGGGGGGGGAGGAAGACGGAATGAGCTAAACCCCCGTCCGAGAACTAATAGGAGAGAGAGGGGCGGGGGAGGATTTCCATGCCCCCCAACCCCATGAACATGTCTGAGAACGAGCACGCCCCTCCTTCCTCGTGCGCTGCAAAAGTACAATCTTTTGTATTAAATTTCGACAGTCTTAGGCTTGGGCACCCGAGGGCTAGCAAATGGACGGGGGTAGGATAGAAGGAGGGGGCAAGACAGAGGGAAGGCGGAGGAGAGACGGGGAGGCGGAAGAGAGAGGGAAGGGGGGGGGGGGACGCCCCCCCCTGTCTTCCCTCCACCCGAGCCCCCTGAGCCCGGGGGGCTCAAAGAACAGGGGGCGGAACCGAAAAAAAACTAAGAAAATACCACCGAGCCGAATCTGCAGGGGGGGGGCGCCGCCCCCCCCCCCCCCCTTGGCACCTCCCCCCTTGCATCCCGAAATCCTTTCCTTCGCCCTTCTCCCTTCCCTCCCCTGAGCCCAGGGGGGGCTCAAGAAGCAGGGGGGAGGGGGGTGAGAGGAAGACGGAATGAGCTAAATCCCCGCCCGAAAACTACTGAGAGAAAGAAAGGGGCTAGGGAGGGTTTTCATGCCCCCCGACCAGTGCACCTGTCTGAGAACGAACAGCACACCCCTCCTCTCCCTTGTGCGCCCGTCTGAGAAGAAGGAGCAGCGGTGAGAGAGAAAGCGGCAAGGAGAAGGAGGACCAGGGGCGCGCTAAAAAAGTATAAATTGTTTTATTATGCTTCTCCCCCCGACTCATGCACCTGTCTGAGAACGAACACGTCCCTTCTTTCCTCGTGTGCCCATCGGAGAAGAAGGAGCAGCGGGGAAAGAAAAGGGCGCACTGAAAAAAGTACAATCTACGCTGAATTAAATTCCGACCGTCTTAAGCTTGGCACCCGGGGGGGGGGCTAGCAAATGGGCGTGGGGAGACTAGAGGGAGGGAGGAAGACAGAGGGGAGGGTGAGGGGCGCGCTGAAAAAGTACAATTTTCTTTTAATTAAAATTCGACAGTCTTAGGCTTTGGCACCCGAGGGAATGGGAGGAGAGAGGGAGAAGCCGACGAGAGGGGAAAGGGAGAGAGGGTGCAAAGAAGACGGATGAGCAAAACCCCCGCCCGAGAACTACTAGGAGAGAGTAGGGCGGGAGAGGGTTTCATGCCCCCCAATCCATGCACTTGTCTGAGAACGAGCAGCACACCCCTTCCTTCCTTGTGCGCCCGTCCGAGAAGAAGGAGCAGCGGTGGGAGGGAAGGCGGCAAGGAGAAGGGAGGGGGGAGGGGCGCGCTGAAAAAGTACAAATTTTTTTAAATTAAATTTCGACCGTCTTAGGCTCGGCACCCGGGGGCTAGCAAATGGACAGAGAGGATAGAGGGAGGGGGGAAGGCAGAGGGAATGGGAAGGAGAAAGGGAAGGGGGAAGGGGGGGGGAGAGGAAGACGGAATGAGCTAAACCTGTCCGAGAACTACTAGAAGAGAGGGGCGGAGGAGGGTTTTCATGCCCCCCAATCCATGCACCTGTCTGAGAACGAACAGCAGACCCCTCCCCCCCTTGTGCGCCCGTCTGAGAAGAAGGAGCAGCGGTGAGAGGGAAGGCGGAGGAGAGATGGAGAGGCGGAAGAGAGAGGGAAGGGGGGGGGACGGGACGAGCCAAATCCCCGTCCGAGAACTACTAGGAGAGAGTGGGCAGGGGGGGGGTTTTATGCCACACCCCTTCGACCCCATGCACCTGTCTGAGAACGAGCAACACACCCCTCCTTTCTTGTGTGCCCACCCGAGAAGGAGGAGCAGCAGGGAGAGGGAGGAGGAAGGGGCGCGCTGAAAAAGCACAATCTACGCTGAATTAAATTTCGACAGTCTTAGGCTTTGGCACCCGGGGGCTAGCAAATGGACGGGGGGAGGATAGAGGCAGGGCGGAAGGCAGAGGAAAGGGGAGGAGAGAGGGAGAAGCCGACGAGAGGGGGAAGGGAGAGAGGGTGCGAAGAAGACGGAATGAGCAAAACCCCCGTCCGAGAACTACTACTAGGAAGAGAGAGGGGCGAGGGAGGGTTTCATGCATCCCAATCCATGCACTTGCCTGAGAACGAGCAGCTCACCCCTTCCTTCCTTGTGCGCTTGTCCGAGAAGAAGGAGCAGCGGTGAGAGGGAAGGCAGCAAGGAGAAGGGAGTGAGGAGGGGCGCTGAAAAAGTACAATCTACGCTGAATTAAATTTCGACAGTCTTAGGCTTGGGCACCCGAGGGCTAGCAAATGGACGGGGGTAGGATAGAAGGAGGGGGCAAGACAGAAAGAACGGGGAGGAGGAGAGGGAGGGGGGGGGGAAGACAGAGGGAAGGCGGAGGAGAGACGGGGAGGCGACAGAGAGAGGGAAGGGGGGGGGACGCCCCCCCCCCTTGGCACCCCCCCTTGTATCCCGAAATCCTTTCTTCCACCCTTCTCCCTTCCCTCCCCTGAGCCCAGGGGGGGGGCTCAAGAAGCAGGAGGAGGGGGGTGAGAGGAAGACGGAATGAGCTAAATTCCCGCCCGAGAACTACTGAGAGAAAGAGAGGGGTTAGGAAGTGTTTTCATGTTCCCCGACCCGTGCACCTGTCTGAGAACGAGCACGTCCCTTCTTTCCTCGTGTGCCCATCGGAGAAGAAGGAGCAGCGGGGAAAGAAAAGGGCGCACTGAAAAAAGTACAATCTACGCTGAATTAAATTCCGACCGTCTTAAGCTTGGCACCCGGGGGGTAGGGGCTAGCAAATGGGCGTGGGGAGACTAGAGGGAGGGAGGAAGACAGAGGGGAGGTTGAGGGGCGCGCTGAAAAAGTACAATTTTCTTTTAATTAAAATTCGACAGTCTTAGGCTTGGGGCACTCGAGGGCTAGCAAATGGACGGGGGTTAGGATAGAAGGAGGAGCAAGACAGAGGGAACGGGAGGAAGAGAGGGGGAAGACAGAGGGAAGGCGGAGGAGAGAGGGAAGGGGCGGAAGAGAGAGGCAAGGGGGGGGGGGGAAAGAGGAAGAGTGGATGAGCCAATCCCCGTCCGCCAACTACTAGGAAAGAGTGGGGAGAGGGTTTTATGCCCCCCCCCCTGACCCATGCACCTGTCTGAGAACGAGCACGCCCCTCTTTCTTCGTGCGCCCATTTGAGAAGAAGGAGCAGCGGGGAGAGGGAAGGCAGGAAGGAGAGGGAGGGGGAAGGGGAAGGGCCACATCAGGTTCACCCCCCTGTGGTCTCCGGCGCTCGGTTCTGCTGCCTATCAAGAATTGACTCCAGCTGTGTACTGGAGGTCACTGGCAGAGACGGTCGCGCGCATCCTGCCCGGTCCTCACGACGGGGCGCTCGCAAGCCTGGTTTTGTCGGCAGCGGACAGCGCGGGCGTGGACCCCCGCCCACAGTGCACGGTCCTGACCCGAAGCGAAAGCAGTTATTTTCCTTTTAGCTCTAATGTCGCCGCAGCAACCGCCCAGGAGTGTGCCGCTGACAGGCCTAGAGTTACAGGTGAAGGGGGGGGGGGGCGTGCAAGAAACGAAATTGGATCTAGGCAGCGAGTCGCCGGACCTTGTTTCTATGAGTTTGGAACTGTTACCAGAGCTCCGGCGCGTCGAGCTGAGCATTGGGGCCATTCCCGACAAGACTTACATACGAGGAACTCTCGGTTAGCGCCGTGTCCTTAGCAGGGGGGGGGGAGGGGTCTGCTGTTCGTTCTTAGACAGGTGCATGGATTGGGAGGGCATAAAAAACCCTCCCCCGCCCCTCTCCCCGCTGCATTTGCTAGCTCCCGGATGCCAAGCCTAAGACGGTCGAAATTTAATTAGAAAAATATGTAATTTTTTAGCGCGCCCCTTCCTCCTCCCTCTCTTTCCCACCTTCCCTCTCCCCGCTGCTCCCTGTTCTCAGATGGGCGCACGAGGAGGGAAGGGGCGTGCTCGTTCTCAGGCGGGTGCATGGGTTGGGGGGGGGGGTATGAAACCCTCCCCCGTCAAACTCTCTCTTAGTAGCTCTCGGACGGGGGTTTAGCTCATTCCGTCTTCCTCCCCCTTTCCCCTGTCTTCCCTCACCTGCCTCTATCCTCCCTCCATCCATTTGCTAGCTCCCGGATGCCAAGCCTAAGACGGTCAAAATTTAATTAAAAAAAATTTGTACTTTTTTAGCGCGCGCCCCGCGGCGGTAACTCTGCGCAGCGCTTACCATCTCTTGCAGCACTCGGTGATCCACTTCCTCACCCGCGCAAAGGTAAGCTAGCACATCGTTGGGCCGCGCGACTCTGAGCTCTTTCGACTCTGGCCGGTGGTATTCGCCGGGCCAGGCGGCTTGAAACTGTGGTAGTTCCTCAACTTCCAGAAGCGATCGGATTACAGTGTTAGCGTCCTCCGAGATAGGTAACTCAAATTTCTTTGACATTGACCCCGGCCCTTGGACTAAGACAATCCGTGCTGCCACCTCCCCTGCCTCTTCCCTCTCCCTCTCCTAATTTTCAGTGCCAAGTGTAAGACTGTCGAGTTTTAATAAAAGAATTCTTTTTAGCACTTTCCTGGCGCGCCCTCTCCCCCCCGCCCCTCTCCTTTAAATTTTGGTCTTGTGCCTCACCTCCCCTCTTACTCCCCCTCACCGCCCTGAGCCCGGGGGGCTCAAAGAGCAGGGACAGAACTGAAACAAAACTAAGAAGCTTCGTCCGGAAAAACCGGGTAGCAATATATTATATATATAATATATATTCTTCTTTGTACCCGTTCCATCTCCCCCACCTTTCTCCTGGCCACTGCAAATGTCGCTTCGGGTGAATAAGAGCTGTGTGAATGTCGGAAAGGCTGGCTGAGTAACTGAGAGTGAATCCTGGCCTAACAAGCAGAGGAGGTTGGCTGGTCATCGCCTTTGGGGCGCGAGGCCAACGCCGAGCAGAAGCAAGCCTCGACGAGAAGAGCTCTGTCATCTTCGTAATACACGTTCACAAATCGCATGGCCCCACTCACCAGACGCTGCACACGCATCGGGTTTTGACCATTGTGCTGCGCACGATAGTTGGACGCCGCAATTTTGCCAGCATTAAGCAAAAGATTGGATAGTTCTTTACCCCGCGGCTTGGGTGCCGGTGCCTGCTGCAATAAAACCTCGGTCAACGCCACCTCCACCTTGAGGGGCGCAGCCGGCGGCAGAACTTCGCAGTCGCTCCTGCACGTTGGATCAGATTGGATTGAAATCTTAGAGAGGTGAACCACTCCAGAGATTCCTACAGCTGGAAGGGAGAAAGGGCAGCACGCGGCACATTCCCCTCCCTTCTCAGAGGCCCCAATCGAAGCAAAGCAACCAAAACCCGACCTGACGCCAGGTTTTGGTGCGAGTTTTTTATGACCTAAACAAAACTAATACAAGTCCTGACGACCCAACGCCAGCAGTCTCAAGAGGATGTTGCGACTGGCGTTCATGTCGCGCCCGTGCTGCAGGGCGCACCACTGGCAACTGTACGTCTTGGCAGCTTTGATGTCTCTCCACAGCGCCCCACATTGCGTACACGCCTGTGTAGTGAACTCCTCGTTGCAGATCAGCACCTTGCACTTACCTACATACTCTCGCTGCAAGTTGAGCAAGCGTTTGCGGAAATCTGCGTGTCGCCAAGAAAGCAGCTTGCGCTTCGTTTCCCGTGAGATCGTTTTGCCCTTCACCATGCCCGAAGCTCCGAACCAAGGCAGCACGACGTAGTCGTGGTTATCCAGCAGCCATCTGGCGGCTTTCTTGTGCACGTCCTGGATCCCGTTGTAGATCTTGTCGCGTACTCGAGTAATAGCGCGCCGTAGGCGCCAGCGGTTCCGCTTCTTGCTGCTGTCCTTAGCCAGTAGCGCGACCTTGCTCAGCAGCTTGTCGACGTGTTTCTGCAATCGGTACACGCGTGCAATGGATCCGCGGCCCCATTCGGTTATCGCGCCCGAGTCCGCGTGGTACATGGTGAGAAAGCTCCTCACGCCCGGGTCGATACTCACTACACGCTTGGACTCAGGCTCCGCAAAATCGCGCTGCCGCTGCTCTATCTCTACCGGTACATGTAAGTACCATCTACCCAGGGGATCAACCCTCAGGCGCACATCGTACTTAATTTCAAGCTTCCTGGCTCCAAGCCTACGCTCTTGCTTGCGCCAATCCTTGGAGGTAACCGAGTCTGGTCCCAGAAAGCCCGCAAAGAAGCCCCGCTGGCGCCCCCAAATTCTGTGCGAGATCGCGATCGTAGACCTACGCTCCTCCCACTTGCGGAAGCTGACTCTCTTCCAGTGGAAGAACTTGCCCTTCTGGCTAAGATTTGAGATGGCCGAGGCCCTCGCCGCTTGCAGATCCCGGATGGCCACTGCGCGGATGTCGTAGGGCACGCTGAGAAGCCACGGCCTGGCTCGTACAAATTCACTATCCGCTTGCACAAACCGCAGGCGCAGAGTATCCAAATCAAAGTCGCCGAGGTAGCGCATTCTACCGCCCATTTCGGCCCTTCTTTGCTCTCGGCGCTCCTTTTGTTCTTGACGCTCTCTGGCTTTTCTGGCCTTGATCTCCTCGGGCGTCTCCTCCTTCTCTTCCTTGTCTTTCTGCTCCTGCGGCTTTTCCTCTTTTTTTCTTCTCTTGTGCTTGGCGGGATTTTCCTCCTTTTTTTCTGGGCGCCGTCTCTTTTTACTCGCAGCCTGCGTCGGTTGACCTTGCTGCTGCTCCTCTTCGTTGGGCCAAGGGAAACGCTCATCCTCCTTTCTCAACCAGGCCAGCGCCGCGTTCCAGGTGGTATGAACTACTCGAAATATCAGCCAGGCCTTACGCAGCCAAGCCCGCCTAACCTCTTTGTCCTTGGTTTTTGGGTAGATCCTGCACGTGAGTGTCTTGAGCGGGGGCGTCTTGCCCGCCTTCTTGTTCAGACTAAACTTCTTCTTGGGCACCTTGTTCTGGGTTTCGTCTGCTTTGGCAGCGTTACGTCGCGCGTTGACCTGAGTTGCGGGCAGCAGTGCAAGTCGCGACTGCCAGGAGGTCTCCTGCAGACCTTGTGCGGTTGCCGGCTCGTACCTTCTGACCGAGCTCCAGGAACCGTTACCCATGGCCCTGCTCAGAGAAATAGGCAGGCGGCTTGCGCTCGCTCTGGCCAGGCCGCCCCCTGTGTATAGAGGTAACTGCCTAGACATATCTCTGGCAGTCTCAGTCCAGAACGGCGCATAAGCTTTCGGCGGGGGCTCTGGAGGAGGCTGTGCGGGCTTGAACTTTTTCTCCCGTGTCTTCTCTTCCCGTGGCCAACCCGCCGGCGTGGGCTGAAGGGGTGGCTCGGGGTGCCATGCTTTCTTGTCCCAGAGTGTGCGCCGCCTCATTGGAGAAGTCACTGGTCGGATGGCTTAGGCGGAGTTTGTCGTCGAGGCAGTACCCATAAAGCCAAAGGCAGGGCCATGCCTGTAGCTGGTCACAAAGTGCACAAGTTAAATTTGTGGGTTTAGAGGGAGAGCAAAAATAAACAAACTTTCTTTTTCGGAGCTCAAAGGGGGGGGGGCGCCCCCCTCCCTGCCCCCTTCTCCCTTTACCCCCTTGGCACTCCCTCGCGCCCCGCCCCCCCCCCTCCTTGCATCTCCCCCGCCTCCGTTCCTGTGCAGGGGGGGGGGGAGGGAAGAGAGAGAAGAGGAGAAAGGGGAAAGGGCGCGGGGGAGAGGAGAGGGGGAAGGGGGAAGAGGGAAAGAAGAGGGAGGGGGGGGGAGGGGGAAATTTGCTTTCCCTCCCCCTTCCCCCCCCCCCTCTTCTTTCCCCTCTCTCTCCCCTCCCCTCCCCCCCCCCCCCCTCTTCTTCCCACCTAGCACCCTTCAGCCTTTGGCAAGATTTTGGGCGCACGCTTGTTCCCCGAGAAAAGGGTTTTATTGCCAATGCCCCCGGCCCGGCCCGGGGCATTGGCAGTACTGCCTTTTTTCGGCCATATCATTTCCAAGCGGACACAATTACGCAAATTTGGCGACGAATTCCATGCAAAAAAAACAAGAAAGAGAGAGAGAGAAAGAGAGAAGAGGGAGAGGAGAAAGGGTGAGGGGAGGGAAGGGGGGAGGAGGAGGGAAGGGGGGAGAAGGGCGCAGAAGCTGCAAAAGAAATAAATACCTGCAACGCCTCCCCCGCGCCTTCTTCAAACTACTTACATTCTGGGCGAAAGCGCTCAACGGGGAACTAAAACAATTTGTGCTTTTTCATCGCCTGCCTCTTGCCGCTCCATTTCCTAGTCCTCAGTGTCAAGTGTAAGACTTTGTCGAGCTTTAATTCAACGTAATCTTTTTTGCACTTTCTTGGCGCCCCCCCCCCCCCTCTCCCCCTTGCCTTTTACACTCCTTGTTTCAGACGGGGAGGACTAAGACAATTCTTGCTCTCTCCCTTCCCACCTCTAACCCACTGGCGCAAGCTGGAAAGCCTGTGCGGGGGAGCAAAAATAAGTAAACTTTTTTTTGGGAGCCCGCAGGGGGGGGGGCGCCCCCCCCCCTCCCTCTTTTTTTCTTTCCTGTCTCTGAGCCCCCTGAGCCCGGGGGGCTCAAAGAACAGGGGAAGGGCAAGGGGGAGGGAGAGAGCGCAGAAGCTACAAAAAAAATATATGAAACGCCTCAACTAAGCCACCCAATGCCGGGCGCCCCCCCCCCGCCCCCTTCTCCCTTGTCGAGACTCGTTGTTCGAGTGCATTTCTTTTTGGTACTTTCTTGATAGCGCAAAATGTGGCGGCTTGGCGGCCTGTGCATGTGATATGGCCGAAAAAGGCAGCGCTTCCATGCTTTCTGGCAGTACTGCCTTTTTCGGCCATATCATTCCAAGCGCAAACATACGCAAATTTGGCGGTAAATTCTGTACAAAAAAAGAAGAGATAAAGAGAAAGAGAAAAATCCTGTTTGAAAAAAAGGGGAGGGGAACGGAGGCAAGAGGGGAGAGGGAGGGAAGAGGGAGGGAAGAGGGAGGGGAGAGAGAGGGAAGAGGGAGGAAAACCCTCCCCTCCCCTCCTTTCGTTGTTTAAAGGGGAAGAGAGAGAGAGGGGCGCCCCGTTTCTCTTCCCCTTCCCCCTTTTTCCCCCGCTCCCCTTTTTCTCCCCCCTCCCCCTTCTCTCCCCCCTCCCCCTTATCTTCCCGCTCCCTTCCTCCTAGTTTTCATTGCCAAGTGTAGGACCGTTGAGCTTTTATAAAAAAATTTTGCACTTTCTTGGCGCCCCTCTCTCTCCTTTAAATTTGTCTTGTGCCTCCCCTTTCCTGAGCCCGCGGGGCTCAAGGAGCAGGGGAGGGGAAGGGGAAGGGTGAATGGCGCAGAAGCTACAAGCAAACTAAATACATGCAACGCCTCCACTAAGCCACCCCGCCCCTCCCCTTCCCTCTTCTTTCTCCCGCTCCCCGTTCTCGGATGGGGGGGGGGCCAAGGACAGATCGTGCTTTCCCCCTCCCCTGCCCCTTCCCTCTCCCTCTCTCAGTTCTCAGTGGCAAGTGTACGACTTTGTCGAGCTTTAATAAAAAAAATTTCGTTTTGTACTTTCTTGGCGCGCCCTCCTCCCTCTCCCGCTCCTCCCCGTTCTCAGATGGGAGCAAAGACAGATCGTGCTTGTCCCTCTCCCGCTTCCTCCCCCTCCCTCTCCTAATTCTCAGTGTCAAGTGTAAGACTTTGTCAAACTTTAATAAAAAAATTTCGCGTATTCTTTGGCGCCCCACCCCTGCCCCTTTCCTCTCCTGCTCCCCGTTCTCAGATGGAAGGCAAGGACAGATCATGCTTGCCCTTCCCTTGTCTCTTCCCTCTCCCGCTCCCCGTTCTCAGACTGGGGGCAGAGCTCTCCCTGCCCCACCCCCCTCTCTCTCTCTCTTTTAAATTTGTCTTGTGCCTTCCCTCCCCTCTACCCCCCGCCCCCCTCCCCCCTTCTGAGCCCAGGGGGCTTAAGGAGCATGGAAAGATAAAAGAATTTCTTTTTTACACTTTCTTGGCGCGCCCTCTCCTTCCCTCCCCCTGCCATCTCCCGCTCTCCCGTTCTCAGATTGGAGGCAAAGAGAGATCGTGCTTTTCCCTTCCCTGCCCCTTCCCTCTCCCTCCCAAACGAAACACTAGTCACGTGTTCGAGAAAGGTACTCCCTTCCCTCCCCTGAGCCCAGGGGGCTCAAGGAGCAGGGGAGAGAGGGGGGTTGGGGAGGGAAAGGGCGCAGAAGCTGCAAAAGAAACAAATACATGCAACGCCTCCACTAACCCCCTTCCCTCTTTTCATATTTTTCTAACTTTGCGCACGGTGGCCGAGCTATGGCACGGGCAGGACGCTGTCGGGGGTAGTGAGGCTCTTGTCTTCGTAGCACATTGACCACCGTCCATCCATTCGCCGCGGGGTCGTGCTGGAGCACGATGCGCAAGATCTGCGGAAACAATGATTCTGCAGGAATATGAAGAGTGGAAAAGAATTTTTTTTGGAACGCGTTTGCATGCGCAAACAAGGGACAAGGGGAGGGGGATAGCAGGGAACAAGGGCAACAGAGGGACGAGGGGGGGGGGACAGGTGGGACGCACACCCCGCCCCCTTCGTTTTCCCTTTCCCTCCCTCTTGGTTCTCAGTGCCAAGATTAAGACTTTGTCAGGGATCTTTTTCGCGTGATTTTTGTACACCAGCGAAGCGCGCCCCTGGCCCCCCGTCTGTTCCCTTTGTTGTCGGGCAAAAAAATTTCTCTCTTTTCATATTTTTCTGACCTTGCGCACGGTGGCCGAGCTATGGCACGGACAGAACGCCGTCGGGGTAAGTGAGGGGGAAGAGAGAAAGAAGGGGGGGGGGGGAAGGAGCCCCTATATCTCCCCCTTCCCCTTTCTTCCCCCGCTCCTCCTACTCCCCGTTCTCTCCCCCTTCCCCTCGCCTCCCTTCTCTCTCCCTTCTTCCCGAAAAAAAGGGGGGGGCGCCCCACCCCCTCTTTTTCCCCAGCCCTCTGAGCCCGGGGGGGCTCCTTCTGGGTGGGGGCGCGGCCCCCCCCCCCCCCCCACTCTCCTTGTGGGGGCGCGGCCCCTTTCTTCATCTCAAATTGGAAAAGAAGATTTGCTTTTTTGTTTTTGCTCACAAATGTTGAAGACAAATTCTTTTTTGATGTAATCACGCCATGGAGTTCTTCGACAAGGACCGGTGCTTCAACCCTGAATCCCTCGACAAGGACGTGTGCTTCAACCCCGAATGCCCTAATAAGGCCCAAGAAGGCCCAGTCCGCAAGTGCGCCCGCTGCAGCTACGCGACGTACTGCAGCCCGCAATGCCAGAAAGCAGACTGGAAACGGGCGCACCGTAAGATTTGCCAACCAGGGTCCAAGTTGATCAAGGAGTACCAGCGCGTGCGCCAGTTCTTGCGCAAGGTGTGCCGAGAGCCCCGGCTGTGGTACGAGACCTTGGCGCCCCATGTCCCGGCATCTGCCGACAACAGGCTAGTGTACCTGCGCGTGGAGCCGGGAGATAAGATGGTGGGGCAGCATATTTCCGCAGAAAAGCTGGCCCAGCCCGAGTCGAATGTCCTGCGCGATTTCCTCAAGGGCTACCCCTTCCCGTCCGATCGTAATGCGCTGGTCGTAGTGGTCAGCTCCGCGTTGGTGAACCTTGAAGCGGACCCGCAAAATGTGCACGTGGCCCTGGGCGTGCTGACGCTGAAACCACCAGACAGTCCAACAGACGGTCCAGCAGACGGTCCCCCAGCAGGCAGCCCGCCAGTAGCCAGCCCACCGCCAGTATACAACCCACCGCCGCTGTGCTGTGCTGCTTGCGGCCGCGCCGAAACCACGAAATTGCGCTCCTGTGGCTCGTGCCACGCCAGGCTCTATTGCAGCCGGCACTGCCAAAACGCTCACTGGCGCGCGGGCCACCGACAAGAGTGCCAGAGCCCCGTGCTCAGGCAGGCCGTGCTGCTAGGCACGCCGCAGAGTTATTGGCGGCAGCGCCGGCGACGGTTGCTACCACCCTTGAACGACCTCACGGTCATGCGCCTCGTCCTGCAGCGCTGCGTGTTGGAGCTGGCGTGCGATGCGACCTTTAGAGACGACACTGGTGACACTGGCGACACTAATGATGATGAGGATGACACTGGTGACTCGCCAACCGGCCAAGATTTGGGCCAAGCGGCCGAGGACGCGCTCAACGACTGGCTGTCGGCGCGCCAGGCCTTTCTCAAACGCTGGCCGAACGACGCGCTGCAAGCCGAGGTGCACGCCTGGGTGCCCTGGATGTTGCAGCCATACCTGCTCATGATGCAAAATTTTTACGACCGGGGCCCGGCCTAACGGGCGGCTTTTTTTTACCCCCTCTTTTTCCTAAGCCGGTCCCAAAGGCTCCGATTTTGGCTTAGGAGCAGACACGCAAGCACAAAAAAAAAGGTGGACCAAGATCATTCGAACAAAAAAAACCGGTGGTGGCTGTTTGACCCTCCAAAAAAAGAAAGTTTATTAAACACAAACTGTAAAATCTTTGCGTGCCGACGTGCCCTCAGTCATTCTTTTGTTATTCACGATCGCGACTAGTGCGCTTTTTGTTTGGCGTCGATGTGCGCAGAGCCTGGGGAGGACGTCCCTCCTCCTTCCTAGCCGCGCCAACGGTCTGGAAGAGGCGGAGTCCGAGATATTGCGTGGGTTTCAGAACCTGCACCAAGATGTTACTATCACGAGTAGCATTACAGAGCTTTCGGATCGGATTGGAATCTTGAGGAGGTGAACCCCCTTAGAGACCGAAATCCCACACAGATGCTCGGCTGGGCCGCCGTGAGGAAGACGTCCTCCCCCTCCCTCTCACTCTCGTCGCCCCTCTCACTTTCGTCGCCCCTCTCACTTTCGTCGCCCCTCTCACTCTCGTCGCCCCGTTTCCTTTGCTCTGCACCTCCCTGCCTCTAGGGAAGGTGAGAGGGCTGAAAAACATTTTCGTGTGAGTAAAAGGCGTACCGTTTCTCCCCCGCGGGAAAACGTCCGATTCCTCTGCTAGCCTCCGGAACGGCCCCTGCTAAATTTGGCGCCAAATTGTGCCGTCCGGAGGTAGGGTGCGTGATACGGTCCAGCCGGGCAGTACGTCTTAGCTTTCCCGGGCAAACAGCCGTAAGCGCCGATTTGGCGCCAAAATCTACTTGCGCAAAAGAAAATCCCACACAGACGCTCGGCTGGGCCGCCGTGAGGAAGACGTCCTCCCCCTCCCTCTCACTCTCGTCGCCCCTCTCACCTTCGTCGCCCCTCTCACCTTTGTCCTCTGCTTGTTCCTCCTCTTCTCCCCTCGTCCCTTGTTTGCGCGTGCAAACGCGTTACAAAAAATTGTTGCTTTCCACTTTTCATATTCCTGCAGATATTTCCGCATATCCTTGTAGAGGGGAGAGGCAGGGAAGGAGGAGCAGGGGCGCGCCAAGAAAATGTAAGTTACGCTGAATTAAAGCTCGACGGTGTCCTGTCCGTGCCATAGCTCGGCCACCGTGCGCAAGACCTGCGGAAATATGAAAAGAAGATCAGATTTTTTTTTTGCTTGACAACAAAAAAAACAGACGAGGGGAAGAAGGGGGGAGGGAGTAGAGGGGAGAGAGGAAGAGGGGTAGGGGCGCGCTTCGCCTGTGTACACGAAGAAATTAATAAAAAAAATCCCTGACAAAGTTTTAATCTTGACACTGAGAACCAAGAGAGGGAGCGGGAAAGGGAAAGGGACGCGCCAAGAGAGTGCGAAAAAGAATACGCTGAATCAAAGCCCGACGGCCTTACACTTAGGCACTGAAAACTAGGAGAGGAGCACCGTGCTCCAGCACGACCCTGCGGCGGATGGTACTGCCCCGTGGTCAATGTGCCAGGAGGACAAGAGCCTCACTACCCGACGGCGTCCTGTCCGTGCCATAGCTCGGCCACCGTTCTCAAGGTGAGAAAAATATGAAAAGAAAAAAAAATCTTGCCCGACAACAAAGGGAACAGACGGGGGAAAGATGGAGGGGGGTTGAAGAAGGGAGCGGGAGCGGGAGGGGAGTGCAGGGGCGCTCTAAGAAATGTACAAAAAAAATTAAAAAAAAAATCTCTGACAAAGCTTTAATCTTAGCACTGAGAACCATGCGGCAGCCTGAGATTTTCAATGGCACCCTCAGGCTACCGCAGCAACATGACAGGGGCCGGATGCCGTTGCAAAGTGTCAAGTGTAATGCCTTGTCTAGTTTTAATTCAGCGTGATTTTTCTTACACTTCCTTGGCGCCCCCCTGCCTCTTCCTGTCTCCCCTGAGCCAAGTTCCGGATTTTTCGGCAACACTGCCTTTTTCGCGAGCTCTGGTGCAAAAGTAGTTGTTGTTTTGGCGACACTGGGGCACCTTGTAGTCTCTGTAATTTCCGTATACTTGACCTCAAGTTCTTGCTTTTGCTCCAAGAGCGAGATCTGCCTAGCATGATTGCCAATAATCTGATGTAGTCTTATCAACTTCCGGCCTAGCTCCTGATCTGGAGACTCAAGCTCATTGTCTGCAGGCCCTGGCGAAGCTTTAGTTCGAGCACTTGCAGATCTTTTTGCACAAGGGCCAAATCCTCGTGGCGTTTCTGGAGTTCCAGGGAGCGCCTCTCCCGCTCGGACTGAGCCTGCAAACCCAAGTTGTCCCAAAGAAACCTGTGTTGCAAATGCAGCGAGCCATCTTTCTCCACCGTCGCCTTTACTGCCTTGCCTTGCAGCTCAAACATGTGCTCCCCGGCACCCGGAACCTTGGTAAGAACATTCATGTCAAGGGCAGAGAAAAGTTTGCCCCCAAAGCAGGTCCCGTCCATGTTGCACCTCGCACCTGAATATGTAAGCACACGGGGAAGAAAGCGGGCAGGGGCGCGCTAAGAATGTACTAAAAGAAATTAATAAAAATCTTTGACAAAGTTTGGTCCTACACTCAACACTGAAAACTAAGAGGGAGGGGGAAAGCACGATCTATCCTTGCTCGCCATCTGAGAACGGGGAGCGGTAGAGGCACGGCCCTGTGCTTACCTTTTCCCTCCGTCTGAGAACTTGGACAGGGATGAGGGGGGGGAGGGGCTTAGTAGAGGCGTTTCATGTATTTATTTAATTTTTTTTTGTAACTTCTGCGCCCTTCCCCTCCCCCTTTCCTGTCCTTTGAGCCCCCCGGGCTCAGGGGGCTCAAGTGGGAGGGAAGAAAAGAAGGGGGGGGGCGCCCCCCCCCTTCCCCTTGTCGAGACTCCGACTAAACTAGTACATTTCTTTTTGGTACTTTCTTGATGGCGCTTTTAGCACAGGCGGCAGGAAAGGGGAAGGAGTGGGGGCGCTCTAAGAAAGTGCAAAAAAGATTACGCTGAATTAAAGTTCGAATTATCTTTTTCGCGCCGGCACCCTCAAGCTGCAGCAGAATCGGGCCCCCGTCTTGTCATTAAAAAGCCTATGTTAGAACCCTGGTCGACACCGTCTGTGCTCTGCTCGCGCGCCAAGAATGTACAAGAAAAAATTAATAAAATCCCTGACAAGGTTTTAATCTTGGAGTTGAGACTAGGAAAGAACTGGAAGCTAGCGAGAGAAGTGGCAGGGGAGAGGGGAGAGGCAGGGGGTCAAGAAAGTACAAAACGATTTTTTTTATTAAAACCCGACGGCTTTACACTTGGCACCGAAAGCTAGGAGTGCGAGAGGGAAAGGGGGGAGGGCAGGGGCGCGCTAAGATAATAAGTAAAAATTCTTGACAGAGTTTTAATTTTAGCACTGAGAACCAGGAGAGGGAGAAAAAAGAGGGAGAGGCGCGCGCCAAGGATTTGTACCACACTTCCTCCTTGTTGAGACTTTCTAAAATACATTTCTTTTGGGTGCTTTCTTGATGGCGCTTTTAGCGAAGGCGGCGGTCTGTGCATGTGATATGGCTGAAAAAGGCAGCGTTTCCAGGCTTTTTGGCAATACTGCCCTTTTTGGCCGTATCATGTCAGGCGCACACATACGCAAATTTGGCGACAAGTTTTTGTAAAAAAAAAGAAGAGAGAAAGAGAAAAATCCTTTTGCTGAAAAAAAAAGGGGAGAGGGGAAACGGAGGGAAGAGGGGAGAGGAAGGAAAAAGGAAGACAGAGGGAAGAGGCAGGGAGTGGGAGAGAGAGGGGCGCCCCCGTTCTCTCCCCCTCCCCCTTCTCTTCCCGCTCCCTCTTCTCTCTGAAGGGGGGGGGTGCTTAGTGGAGACGTTTCATGTATTTATTTTTTTGTTGTAGCTTCTGCGCCCTGCCCCCCCCCCCGTACTCCCTGAGCCCCCCCGGGCTCAGGGGGCTCAAGTGGGAGGGAAGAAAAAAGGGGGGAGGGGCACCCCCCTCCTCACAACCCATCCCCTCGCCTCCCTTCTCTCTCCTAAAAAGGTGGGGGGCGGCCCCCCTCTTTTTTTCTTCTCTCCCCCCATGAGCCCCCTGAGCCCGGGGGCTCAAAGAACAAGGGAAGGGGGGGGGAAGGGGAAGAGCGCAGAATTTACAAAAAGATTTAATTAAAAAAAATCCCCCAACAAAGTCTTGCATTTGATAGAGAGCTGGGAGAGGGGAGAAAGGGGCGCCCTCTCCCCCCGCTTTTTTTCCTCCTCCCCTCCTTTCTCTCCTCAATGCTCCATCGTCACAGTTGGACCGTGCTGCCCGAAAGCAGCTTCGGTCGGGGCGCGTTCCTGTGCAGCTGTCTGATTTATTTACACAGAGGGCTTTTGCTGATCAAGGAGCGGGAGCCTCACACCTTTGGCGCAGAAAAAAAGAAAAAAAAAGATTCTTTTAATTAATAAAAGCTTTGTACCAAAGTCAGCCCGTTTGCGCGGGCTGAAAAAGCAGCTCGCGTATTGATAGAATAAAATACGTCTAAAGCCCACTTAGCGGGCTTCCCCCGCAGTTTTTTTTGTACCCTAGGCAGGGCATTGGCGGGAGGCGGGGGGCGGCCCTCCGTCGGACCCTCCTACCCCTTTCTGCGCGCAGACACGCAGAATCGACGCGTACATAGCCAGGACCAGAGACTCGGAGGCCGAGCAGGAAAACGTCGTAAAATACTGGGTGCTCTGAAAATGTTGTTGCAACACGTGGCCGTGGCTGCCCCCCGCCGAGTTTGGAGAAGCGGCCCGGCTGCTAGCCAGCGCCAGCGCCGAGTAGAATTTCGCTGGTTTTTCGCACTGGGGCGAATGCCCACTGTCTGCTACCACTACGCAGGGCACCGCCCCGTTTGACAGCCTGGACAAGTGCTCACCCTGGTGGCAGGGCATAATAGTATCGCGCTCTCCGTAAATCAAGGCCATCGGCACGTTCGTGTTCAACAGCTTGGGCAGCGAGGGGTATAGCCAGCGCGCGTGCCCCTGCCTCCAGCTCAGGGCTATGTTGCTGGCGACCAGCAGGTCGCCCACCGAGCACGGGCGGCTCAGCACCTCGAGCCAGTAGTACGCGTGGGCGGAGCAGCCGAGCTGTTCAAGCCAGACATAGCCAGGCTCTTCACTGTTTGGAGGCGCAAGAGTCGGTGCAGGGGTCAGCTTAAAGAACATAGCCAGTACGTGCCCTGCCGGCTAAGCAGAGGAAAAGGCCCGCGGGCGCTGCCAGGATCAGCCGATGAATTCTGCGGCTCGCTCGCGGCCAGCGCGGACGCGACGTGCCGCCAAAGGAATGGCCTAGCACGTCCGGTCTGTCGGGGCACTTTTGCACTACATAAGATTCGACCATCTCTGCCAGCAAGTCGGTAGCCTCTTCCCCCACAACCTGTAGTAGGCAGGCGGGCGTCGGCAGGCGTCCAAACCCCGGCAAATTCAGCAGATAAACTTCGCGGTAAGACCGCAGCCAGAAACGCACAGTGTCCAAAACAAACAAGGCGCCACTCGACACTCCGTGCACCACAGCCCGCTGGCGCGGGCTGGACGGGGGGCTCGGGGGGCTTTGCCCCCCGCTTCGGGCGCGTAACGCACTTGGCGGGCCTAGCCGCCAGCTGACGCCAGACCCAAAGCACGCTGGTGGCCAACACAAACAATGACCAGAGCAGAGCTGCTGAGGAAAACAGGCACGGAAGAAAGAAAACATAGAAGCGAGCATAAGCAAGAATCGAACGCAGCGAGGTCTTGGCCATCTTGTACCCAAGCCAAGCTCTGTAATTAAAACCTTAACTCGCCGGGTCTACGAACACTTCTTGGACTTTAGAAGCGCACTCGACTTTCTGAACCAGATCGTATCCGAGCCCACGCCGCCAGATCGGACCCCTTAGAAAAGTACCAAGCGGGTCCCTGAGCGAGCAAAAGATAAAAAAAATTAAAAGAAATATCGCAATTGTACAGTGTGCCAGCACGGCGTTGCTACATTTAATTTTGACACACAAAAAAAATTTGGCGCCAAATTTAATTCAAGACAAGAAAAAAAATCCACTTTTCGCAAGACGCCGCCGTGAGGAAGACGCCCCCTCCCCTTTTCTCGCCCCTGCTCTCTTTACTCCCCGTTTTTTCCCCTTCCACATTCTTTCCCCCCCTCTCTCCTTCACTTCCCGCTTCCCCTCGAAAGGGGGAGGGGAGGGGGAGATCTGAAAACTTGTCATTTGCGCAATAAAAAAAAATAGCGCGCAGTTTCTTTTCCCACGGAAAAACATCCGGTTTCCCCGTTGCCCTCTGGAACGGCCGGTTCATTTGGCGCTAAATCGTGCTGTTCTGGATAAGGCAGGAGCGTGCGTGTTGAATCAACCCCCCTCCCCCCCCCCACCACGCTTGCTCGAAAGTTTTTTTCTTCTTTTTTTAAGTCGTCTTCTTTAATAAAAAATACACGTTTGGGTTTACCGTGGTGGCACCAGAAGCGTTATAAATCTTTTACAGAGTCTGAGAATGGAGCGGGGGGACTGCGTGTCGGCATTCTGGACCATGCCCTTCCTGGCGAGCCACTGCAGGGCCCTGGCGTCGCCCTGCGCGGCCGCTCGTGCCCTCGTAGTGCAAGAGCCCGAGGTAGTACTGGGCCCGGGCGTTACCTTTCTGGCGGTCAGCGCAATGTACAAGCTCCGGGCGTCGTGGTTCGAAATCTACTACACACATAATTTTTATTAAAAGTTTCGACAAAGTCGTGGCAAAAATCGACTCGAGTACTGCTCTTTTCGACTTACAAACCCCGTCTAAGTCAGCCGGAGGCTGAGGGCGCTTTGAGCTTGGTGAGTATTCCCCACAAGAGCACCCACGCTGGCCAGATGTTTGCGTGGGTGGAACGCGCAGCCGCCGAGGCTGCAGGTTCAGCGGCTGCTTGCAGCTCAAACATGTGCTTCCCTGCACCAGGAACCTTGGTAAGAACATTCATGTCAAGGGCAAAAAAGAGTTCGTCCCCGGAGCAGGTCCCTTCCATGTTACACCCCGCACCTGAATATATAAGCACACAGGAAAGAAAAGGGGCAGGGGATGAGGGGGAGAGAAGGGGCGCGCTAAGAATGTACACAAACAAAATCACGAAAAAAAAAAAATAACCTGACTGAGAACTAGATGAAAAAAAAGAACACCTGTGTTAATTAGCATCTGAGAACTTGGACAAGGATGGGAGAGGGTGCCGTTGCAAGGGTCAAGTGCAATGCCTTGTCGAGCTTTAATTCAGTGTAAATTACATTTTCTTGGCGCGACTCTCTCTCTCCCCCTCCCTGTTCTCAGTGCCAATATTAAAACTTTGTCAAGGATTTCTTTTTTTGCGTGATTCTTTTTTGTACACCGGCAAAGCGCGCCCCTGCCTCTTTCTTCTGCAAGATCTGCGGAAATATCTGCGGGAATATGGAAAGTAAAAAAAAAATTCGGAACGCGTTTGCACGCGCTCTGAGGAGGGACGAGGGGGGGGGGGGGGATATAGCAGGGGACAAGGGGGACAGAGGGACGAGGGGAGAGCGGAGGGGATGCACATCCCGCCCCTTTCTTTCCCCCTTCCTCTTCCCCCCCGCCTGTTTCCTTTGTTGTCAGACCAAAAGAAAATTTTTCCTCTTTTCATATTTCCGCGGATCTTGCGCGCGATGATGGCCGAGCCATGGCACGGACAGGACGCCGTCGGGGTAAGTGAGGCTCTTGTCTTCCTAGCACATTGACCACCGCCCATCCATCCATTCGCCGCAGGGTCGTGATGGAGCACGGTGCCTCGAGTGTAAGACCGTCGAGCTTTAATTCAGCGTATTCTTTTTTGCACTCTCTTGGCGCCCCTTCCCCTCCCGCTTCCGATTCCCCCTTCCCCTGCTCCTTGAGCCCCCCGGGCTCAGGGGACTCAGAGGGAGGGAAGAAAGAAAGGGGGTAGGGGGGGCGCCCCCCCCCCATCGGTAGGCTCCAAAAAAAAGTTTACTTATTTTTGCCCCCCGCTCTGAGGAGGGAGGGGGATGTGCCGCGTGCTGCCCTTTCTCTCTCCCAGCTGCCTGCCGGTCTCTGGGGCCTGGCCGGCAATCGGCTCCACACCAACCCTGGCCCGCTTCTGCACCGTGAACGTAACCTCGAACTCTCTTTCTTTCAGCTCCGCCAGTGCTGTTCGCTCTTTTGTTAGTCTGGAACAAACTTCTCTAGTGATACCATCATGAATCGCGCGTTGGTCACCGCAGCGCATAGTTCCCCCTTGCACCAGACCACGACGTTCGCGCCTGTGTAACTAGCTTCAAGCAGCTGGTCTCCGGCACCGGAGTCCATGGTCGCTCTCCGGTTTGCGCTCCCCTGCTTTTTTTTTCACCGACTGCTTTTTTTCTTTAGCCTATCAAGCCTTAAAATAGTCTCCCCCTTTTTTTGCGTGTGTGCCTGGAGGGCCAGGGGGGAGGCAACCCTCTTGCCCTTTTCTTTTGCTCGCTTCCTTTCTTTCCCCTCCCCCCGTCTGTTCCCTTTGTTGTCGGGCAACAATTTTTTTTGCTTTTTGCATATTTTTCTGACCTTGCGCACGGTGGTCGAGCTACGGCACGGACAGGACGCCGTCGAGCTTTAATTCAGTTCGACAGCTGAATTCTTTGGCGCCCCCCCCCTACCCTTTCCCTCCCCCGCTCCCTGTTCTCAGTGCAAATATTAAAAATTTATCAGGGATTTCTTTTTTCGCGTGATTCTTTTTTGTACGTTCTTAGCGCGCCCCTGCCTCTTCCCTCTGCAAGATCTGCGGAAATATGAAAAGTGGAAAAGATTTTTTTTTTGGAACGCGTTTGCACGCGCAAACAAGGGACGAGGGGAAGGGGGGGAACAGCAGGGGACAAGGGGAACAAAGGGATGCCCACTTTCTTGGCGCCCCACTCCCCCTGTCCCTTGCCTTTCCTTCTCTTTTTCTTGGTTCTCTGTGCCAAAATTAAAGCTTTGTCAGGGATTTTTTTATTAATTCTTGTAGTCCAGAGGTAGGGTGCGTGATACAGTTGAAAAAGGCAGTACGTCTTAGCTTTCCCGGGGAAACGGCCGTAAGCGCCAATTGCGCAAATCTACTTGCGCAAAAAGAAAATCACACACAGACACTTCGGCTGGGCCGCCGTGAGGAAGACGTCCTCCCCCTTCCCTTTCACTCTCGTCGCCCCTCTCACTTTCGTCGCCCCTCTCACTCTCGTCGCCCCGCTCCCCTTTGTCGCCCCGCTCCCCTTTGCTCTGCACCTCCCTGCCTCTAGGGGAGGTGAGAGGGCCGAAAAACATTTTCGTGTGAGTAAAAGGCGTACCGTTTCTCCCCGCGGGAAAATGTCCGATTTCTCCGCTAGCCTCCGGAACGGCCCCAGCTAGATTTGGCGCCAAATTGTGCCGTCCGGAGGTAGGGTGCGTGATACAGTTGAAAAAGGCAGTACGTCTTAGCTTTCCCGGGGAAACGGCCGTAAGCGCCAATTTGGCGCCAAAATCTACTTGCGCAAAAAGAAAATCGCACACAGACACTTCGGCTGGGCCGCCGTGAGGAAGACGTCCTCCCCCTTCCCTCTCACTCTCGTCGCCCCTCTCACTCTCGTCGCCCCTCTCACCTTTGTCCTCTGCTTATTCCTCCCTGCCTCCCCTCGTCCCTCCTCAGAGTGTGTGCAAACGCGTTCCAAAAAAATTGTTGCTTGCCACTTTTCATATTCCAGCAGATATTTCCGCATATCCTTGCAGGGGGGAGAGGCAGGGAAGGAGGAGCAGGGCGCGCTTCGCCGGTGTAATTTACGCTGAATTAAAGCTCGACGGTGTCCTGTCCGTGCCATAGCTCGGCCACCGTGCACAAAACCTGCGGAAATATGAAAAGAAGAAAAGAAATTTTTTTTTGCCCGACAACAAAAAAAAAAACAGACGAGGGGAAGAATGGGGGAGGGAGTAGAGGGGAGAGAGGAAGAGGGGTAGGGGCGCTGCCGAAGATTGAAACTTTGTCAAGGTTTTCTTTTTATTAAATTTCTGTACATTGTTAGTGAGGCTTTTTTCCTCCTGACAGTGCTCTGCTCCTAGTTTTCAGTGCCCAAGTGTAAGACCGTCGAGCTTTGATTCAACGTATTCTTTTTCGCACTCTCTTGGCGCGCGAGCAGAGCACAGACGGTGCCGGCTAGGGTTCTAACATAGGCTACCGCAGAAACATGACGTAGGCCCGATGCTGCGGCAGCCTGAGGGTGCCGTTGCAAGTGTCAAGTGTAATGCCTTGTCGAGCTTTAATCCAGCGTGGTAAGACAATTCGTGCTCCTCCCCCCCTGCCTCTTCATCTCTTCCCTCTACTCCATCCCTCCACTGAGCCCAGGAAGCTCAGGGAGCAGGGGAGGGGAAGGGGGGAAGGGTGAATGGCGCAGAAGCTACAAACAAAATAAAAACATACAACGCCTCCACTAACCCCCCCCCCCTATGTCGGACGCCTTTCTCCCTCCCCTCTTGGTTCTCAGTGCCAAAACTAAAACTTTGTCAGGGATTTCTTCCTTTTTTTTTTGTATATTTCTTAGCGCGCCCCTGCCCCCCCCTCTCCCGCCCCTGATTCTCAGACCGAGAGACGGGGGGGAGAGAAGCACATTCCGCCCCCTTCTTTTCCCCCCGTCTGTTCCCTTTGTTGTCGGGCAAAAAAATTCCGCAGATCTTTGCATATTTTTCTGACCTTGCGCACGATGGCCGAGCTATGGCACGGACAGAACGCCGTCGGGGTAAGTGAGGGCTCTTGCCCTCCTAGTAGCACATTGACCACCGCCCATCCATTCGCCGCAGGGTCGTGCTGGAGCACGGTGCCCTGCTTCTAGTTTTCAGTGCCCAAATGTAAGACCGTCGAGCTTTAATTCAGCGCATTCCTTTTCGCACTCTCTCCCAGCTGCCTGCCGGTCTCAGGGGAGTTTGCTTTTCTAGTTTTTAATTCAATCCGGAATGGCTTCAATGAGCTCTTTTGCTAATTTAATTCATTTTATTAAGGATTTCTTTTTTCGCGTGATTTGCAATGTAAGCGGCAGGGCTAGCCTCGCTGCTGTCACCGGTCGCGGTGGTTTGGTGGCAAACTGCGGAGGCCGTGACTGTGATGATGGCGCCGTGAAAGAGGCCGGTAGGTACAGTCTGGGCTGGGTTGCGGCGGCCGCTACGGCCGGAGGAGGCGCGGCTGCGGTCAGCACCGCGCGGAACGCCCGCGGGTTTGTGGTGCTAGCCAGCAATGCAAGGGTCACGTGCGGTGCCACGTGGTACTCTATGTCGTATCTACCCGCGGCCGGGTCGATGTCCAGCAACTGCAGGTGCTGCCGCTGGAACAGCAGCTGGTCCAACCAGTCCAGGGGCTCCCAGCGGCCGACGTGCGCGTAGTGGCGCAGCCTGGGCAGGCGTTGGAGATCTGCCGAGGCTAACCTTGTGCGGACACCGCCCTTTGGATAGAACTTTTGCAGGACAGGCTCGATGGTACTGCTAAACGTCAGCTGCGCTAGCGACAGGTAGTCGCAGAAGGTGTTTTCGCTATCCACTGGGAGGACGGTGTCGTAATCAATGATGGTTATTTGGTTTGGAGTTTGGACCATCACGTTGCCGGCGTGCAAGTCGCCGTGCGCGTAGCCCGCCGCGTGCATGTCCGCGACGATTTGTTCCAGTCGTACCAGTACCTGCGGCAGGCCGGCTAAGGCGGGGCTTTGGTAGAGCCTTTTCAACGGTTCTCCTTTTGCCTTGGGCCACAAGATCTGCAACACCAGCAGCGACCTGCCGCGCGCGTGCATGTCCTGCCGGTAGCGGCTGTACACATTGTCCAACGCATGTGGCTTCAGCAGTGGCACAGTTTCCCTGGCCCGGCGGAAGCCGTACCGCAGCAACGGGACCACGCCACTCGCAGAGCGCGCAAACGAGGAGCTGGCAAATCGCAAGTGGTGCCAGAGGATGCCCTGGCCTGGCACTAGGTCATTAACTGCGCAGCGTATCTCTTTGAGGACCCGGCCAGTCGCGGGCACATCGTAGACAATCCCGATGGCTCCGTGGCCCAGCGGCTTCAGGCTCCCAGAGTCCAGAAAGTGTTGCTGGCCAAAGTCCAGCCAGAAATCGGGCGATGAGGTGGGGACTGTTTTGTGTGCCCGAACGCCAGCAGGCGCACGTCGTCACCTGCCAGGCGCTGTAGCTCTAGAAAGATGTCCGGCAGCCTCCGGCTGCCTCCGCCTATAGACACCGGCGCTTTCCCAGAGCGGCTGCTGTGCCACAGCCCAGCCTCTCCAGTTGGCGTAAAGTCCGACTCGTCCACTGAGTACAGGTACCCAGCCCGCCCGCCCAGGTCACGCGCCAACTGCGTCGTGGTAGCACCTAGCCAAACACACCGCTGCCCGGGCAGGAGGCCGAACTCCAGTCCGCTGCAGTGGCCCAGGGCGCATTGCACGACCGCTAATGCGTAGTGTCTGGTGGCCGTGACCGAAACCTGCTCGGCGTGAATGCCTCCTGTCCACAGCATCCGAAAAAGCCAGCACTGACCAAAGGCTTTTTTTGAGGCAATACCTTTCCTTTTTGTCGCTGGGGATAAGGGAAACAGAGGGACGAGCACACCCCGCCCCTCTCTTTACACGTTGTCAGTGCCAAGATTAAAATTTTTTCTTTCAGTAATTCTTTCTCGCGTGGTTTTTTCTTGTACACCGGCGAAGCGCGCCCCTACCCTCACCCTTCCCTCCGCTCCCGATTCCCCCTTCCCTGCTCCTTGAGCCCCCCGGGCTCAGGGGGCTCAGAGGGAGGGAAGAAAGAAAGGGGGAGGGGGGGGGGCGCCCCCCTCCCCTCTGTGGGCTCCAAAAAAAAGTTTACTTATTTTTGCCCCCCCTCTAAAGCCACAAATTTAACCTGGTCACTTTGTGACCAGGTACAGGCATGGCCCTGCCCTTGGCTTCTCAACGTGCCCTACGACATCCGCGAAGTGGCCATCCGGGACCTGCAAGCGGCGAGGGCCTCGGCCATCTCCAATCTTAGCCAGAAGGGCAAGTTCTTTCACTGGAAAAGAGTCAACTTCCGCAAGTGGGAGGAGCGCAGGTCAACGATCGCGATCTCGCACACGGTCTGGGGGCGCCAGCGGGGCTTCTTTTCAGGCTTTCTGGGACCCGGGGGGCAAGCCCCCCGCGCCCCCCCTTGCTACCCTTTCAGCCCGCGGCAGCGGGCTGGACTCCAAGCGTGTAGTGAGCATTGACCCGGGTGTGAGGAGCTTTCTGACCATGTACCACGCGGACTCGGGCGCGATAACCGAATGGGGCCGCGGGTTTATTGCACGCGTGTACCGTCTGCAGAGACACATCAACAATCTGCTAAGCAAGGTCGAGCTACTGGCAAAGGACAGCAGCAAGAAGCGGAACCGCTGGCGCCTACGGCGCGCTATTACTCGAGTGCGTGACAAGATCTACAACAGGGTCCAGGACGTGCACAAGAAAGCCGCTAGATGCGGGGGGCGCCGCCCCCCGTGACCCCCCTGCAGCCCGCCCCAGCGGGCTGCGCAGCGAGAGTATGTAGGTAAGTGCAAAGTGCTGATCTGCAACGAGGAGTTTACCACACAGGCGTGTACGCAATGCGGGGCGCTGTGGCGAGACATCAAAGCCGCGAAGACGTACAGCTGCCAGTGGTGCGTTCTTCAGCACGGACGCGACATGAACGCCAGTCGTAACATCCTCTTGAGACTGCTGGTCTTGGGTCGTCAGGACCTTTATTAGTTTTTAAGGTTCTAAATCTCGCACCGAAACCGGCCTCACGTCGTAGTTTTGGTTGCTTTGCTTCGATTGGGGCCTCTGAGGAGGGAGGGGGATGTGCCGCGTGCTGCCCTTTCTCTCTCCCAGCTGTAGGAATCTCAGGGGGGTTTGCCTTCCTAGATTTCAATCCAATCCGTCATCCATCCGCCGCAGGGTCGTGCCGGAGCACGGTGCTCCGCTCCTAGTTTTCAGTGCTCCAAGTGTAAGACTGTCGAGCTTTGATTCGACGTATTCTTTTTCGCACTCTCGCCGTTGCAGGTGTCAAGTGTAATGCCTTGTCGAGTTTTAATTAAAACAAAATTTTCTTGCACTTTCTTGGCGCAGAAGCTACAAACAAAATAAATACATGCAACGCCTCCACTAATTCCCCCCGGCCCTTCCTCTCTTAGTTTTCAGTACCAAGATTACAACTTTGTCACGGATTTTTTAAATTTTTTGTTGTACATTCTTAGCGCGCCCCTGCCCTCCCTCTCCCGCTCCCGATTCTTAGATAGTGGACTAAGACAATTCGTGCTTCCTCCTTCCCTGCCTCTTCCCTCTGCACGCGCAAACAAGGGACGAGGGGGATACGGGGGGGAAAGCACATCCTGCCCCCTTCTTCCTCCCTCCCCCTTTCTTCTTCCCCCCGTCTGTTCCCTTTGTTGTCTTTTTTCATATTTTTTTGACCTTGTGCACGGTGGCTGAGCCATGGCACGGACAGGACGCCGTCGGGGGTAGTGAGGCATTTGTCCTACTAATACATTGACCACCGCCCATCCATCCGCCGCGGGGTCGTGCTGGAAGCACAATACGCAAGATCTGCGGAAACATCTGCTGGAATATGAAAAGTGAAAAAGAAGATTTTTTTGGAACGCGTTTGCACGCGCAAGCAAGGGACGAGGGGAGGGGGGGATAGCAGGGGACAAGGGGAAGAGGGGGGGGGGAAAGAGCATTTCCCATCCCTGCCCTTTGCCTTCTCCTTTCCTCCCCCTTTCTTTCCCCCGTCTGTTTCCTTTGTTGTCGGGCAACATTTCTTTTTCCTTTTTTCATATTTTTCTGACCTTGCGCACGGTGGCCGAGCTATGGCATGGACAGGACGCCGTCGGGGTAGCGAGGCTTTTTTCCTATTAGCACATTGACCCCCGCCCATCCATCCGCCGCAGGGCCGTGCTGGAGCACGGTGCGCAAGATCTGCGGAAATATCTGCTGGAATATGAAAAGTGGAAAAAAAATTCTGAACGCGTTTGCATACGTAAACAAGGGACGGGGGGGGAGCGGGGAAATGCACATCTCGCCCCTTTCTTCCCCCCCCTTTTTTCCCCTCGTCTGTTCCCTTTGTTGTCTGGCAACAATTTTTTTTCCTTTTTTCATATTTTCCTGACCTTGCGCACGGTGGTCGAGCTATGGCACGGACAGGACGCTGTCGGGGTAGTGAGGCTTTTGTCCTGGCACATTGACCACCGCCCATCCATCCCCCGCAGGGGTCATTCTGGGGACACGGTGATCTGCTCCTAGTTTTCGAATAAAACCTCGACTAAGTCTTACACTTGACACTGAAAACTAGGGAGAAAGTGGCGCTTTCCCCCTATTTTTTGTTCCTCCTCCATCCCTCTCTTCCCCCTTGCTCCACCGTCACAGTCGGGCCGTGCTGCCCGCAAGCAGCCTCGGTCGCACGCACGGGAGCTTGCTCGACCCCAGAGTTTAGGAGGGGGCGGTGCCAGGAACTTGGGGTCGACCTGACTCGTGACAGGCATGGGACCGACGGCTGGTTGCGGAGCTGGCTCTGCCGAGCACGGCGGGCGAGCGTGCGCAGGAAGCCTACCACACAATCGAGACGGACACAAATGCGCTGCGCTTCGAGACCGTTCGGCTTGTCTGCTTGGTGCGTGAACTAGTGCTCCGGCGGATCTACCAAGTACCTGTGGCAGAGCTTAAAGCCAACGGCGTGGAGCTGTCAGAATACCACCACCGCGCTAAGAATGTACAAAAAAAATTAATAAAATCCTTGACAAAAGTTTTAATCTTGGCACTGTGAACTAAAGGGAGGGCGCCAAGAATGTGCGATTTTCTTTATAAAAGCTTGACAAAGTCCTACACTTGGGCACTGAGAACTAGGTGAGGAAGGGGGAGGGCTTAGGTGGACCCAAAAAAATTAATAAAAAAAATCCTTGACAAATTTTGAATATTGGCGCTGAGAACTAAGCTTTCGCTCACTTCCCGTCTATGGGGCTTTTGGAATAATCAGTAAAGCAGCAGTTTTTTGTTGTAATCTCATCGCGCCTTCCTGAGCGCAGATCTTGTCCGACCGCCGCCATCAGGCGCAAAACGCGCCCCAATTTGCTGCCAGAATGGACCGGCCGGCCCGCTCTTTTAAAAAGGGAACAAGGTTCCGTACGTCTTCCCGGGAAAATGTGCACGAGCGACAGCTTTGGGAAAGAGAAAGAGATGGAAGGGGGGGGGGGGGAGAGGGGAGGGGAGGGGGAGAGGAGGGGGGAGGGCACCCCCCCTCCCTCCCCCCTTTACTACAATTTAACCCCCTTGTGGCGGGGAGCGCCCCTCTCCCGGAAAAACGTTTTGTCCACAATAGACGACGCGCCCTGTCCAATCAGCGAAAAATTGCACGCGTTTTGCGTCGGGCTCGCGTTTCTCTTTTGTGATACGGCCGCAAAAGGCAGTACTCCCCGGGTTTTCGGCAAAGGCTTGCCCCCCGTCTAGAAATGAGGGAAGGGGCAGGGGCGCGCTAAGAATGTAAAAAAAAATCCTTGACAAAAGTTTTAATCTTGGCACTGCGAACTAAGGGAGGGAGGGGGGGGGGGGCTTAGTGGAGGCGTTTCATGTATTAATTTTTTTTGTAGCTTCTGCGTCCTTCCCCTCCCCCTTCCCCTGTTCTTTGAGCCCCCCAGGCTCAGGGGGCTCAGGTGGAGGGGAAAAGAAAAAAAGGGGGGGGGGCGCCCCCCCCCCCCACTGCCCGCGCCGGCGGGCTGACAGCCAAAGCAAACGAGACGTAGACGGTGCCGGGGGAGGGGAGGGCGACGTTGATCTGGATACTCTGCGCCCACGATTTGTGAAAGAAGGTAGTAAAATTGTGCGCGCCAGATCGTGACTTCTCAACGTGCTCTACGAAGAAGAAAGGGAAACGGGGGGGGGGAAGGGGTTGTGCCACTTTGTTTTAATTAAATTTTCGACAGTCTTAGACTGGGCGCCGGGAGGAAGGAGGTTTAAGTGAATGCGTGCAAAGGGGTCGGAGGTGTGTGTACGACTCGGCCGGTGCGTGCAGTGGTTGGAGATGTACGTGCAGGAGGCGCAATAGAGATCGCACAAAAACTACCCAACTCATTCCGCCAGGGAACTAGGATAGAGATAAAAAGAAAGCAGGGGAGAGGGAGAGAACGATTTGTCTTAGCCCTCTCCGTCTGAGAATAGGGAGCGGGAGAGGGAAGGGGGGCTTAGTGGAGGCGTTGTCACAGTCATTGTACAGACCTCCCTTGCCACCTCTGGCGGCTGTGCGCTAAGAATGTACAAAGAAAAATTGATTAAAAAAAATCCTTGACAAAATTTTTCATCTTGGCACTGCGAACTAAGGGGAGGGGGGGAGAAAAGCAGGATCTGGAACCAAGGAGCGAGAGAGGGGCGGGGGGAGGCTTAGTGAAGGCGTTTCATGTATTTATTTATTTTTTTGTAGCTTCTGCGCTCTTCCCCTCCCCCTTCCCCTGTTCTTTGAGCCCCCAGGCTCAGGGGCTCAGGCGGGAGGGAGATGACAAAACGGGGGGCGCTCTCCCCCCCCCTCCTCTGTGTCCCCTCCTCGCCCCCCCCCCGCCTCCCCTCTCTTCCCCTCCCCGTTTCCCCTCTTTTTCCCTCTTTCCTCCCTCCCCATCCCCCCCTCTCCCCCACACACCCTTTCTCTCCCCCCTTCTGCCGCCCGCCAAGATCGCAAAAGACAAAAGAGCAAAAAAAAAAGGTAAGATTTTGTGAGCAGTAAAAGCTCTTCCCTTTTTTACGCCGCCGGCCTTGGTGGCAAGGGAGGGGGGGAGGAGAAGAGAGGAAAGAGCGGGGGAACAACATGGCGTCAAAGTACAGTGACAAGACAGAAGAGGCGTTGAAGGAAGCGCTGTGCAGAGAGCTGTCTACGAACGGCGCCGGCGTGAGTGTTGGTGTCAATAGCAGCCTGCCGAGCCAGACAGACCCGTCGCAGTGCGTGATCTGGGGTCCCGAGCCCGAGCCTGTGGTGTGCCGAGCAGGCGAGCAGGTGGTTGAGGTGCACGAACACTGTTTGTACGAGAATGCGATGGAGCATGCGCTTTTAGAGCGCAAGCGGTATGACCAGTCGAGTCCGGCGGAGGCTAGGCAGCATTACCAAGAGCAGCTCTCGGCGGAGGAGCTGGAGATTTTGGCGCTGGCTATGATAGGGCGTCCCTGTTTTTACGAGCACTTGGACAACGCGCCGGGTTACGAGCCTATGCCCGGTCTGATCCACGAGAGGCAGAGCTGGGGTTACGTGGCGGCGTCTAGGTATGACAAGCGTACCAGGAGCCTGTTTATGTACAGCGTGGCGCACGACAACATTGAGGGGATCGTCAGCGACTACCGGCTGAGGGACCCGCACGGCCCCAAGGGCGCGAGCATTCAGCACGTGCGCAACTACTGGAACAATACCGCCTCGATCTTGGAGAATTCGTACTGCGCCAAAGGCGCCAGGCCGGGGACCTACCTGCTGGGAACGCGCTACCTGTGGCCTTGGCAGTGCTACAAAAACCCCGGCGCGGTCACGAGCAGTTGGTTGTTGGAGCCGTTTCAGGTGGCCGATTTGAGTTCGCTTCCGTACGGCCAAAGTTCGCGGGCCTCTGTGGAGGCCTTAATTGGGACGTGGCAGTCTATTACGCTGGCTAGCGCGGGGGAGGGAGGAGGAAGAAAGCAGGAAGGAGGAGAAAAGAGAGCGGGGAGGGGGGAGGGCGCGTGGGGGGGGGAGAGAGGGGCGGGAGGAGAGAGAGGGGCGGGGGTGGGGGCGGGGAGGTACTTGCTCCGCCTGCGAGCCCCCTCCCTATCGCTCCCTCTTCCCGGTTCTATTTTAAGTCGGGCAAATTCTGGCCAACCCTTGGCGCCTCCCCCCCCTTACCCAACCTACGTGTTCCCCCATAAACTCGCAAGTGGCTCGGAAGAAGTCAGCTTGCGGCATATACCTAAAGCAGCTCTTGACATTGTGGCCAGACTGACGTACAGCTTGGGACTTAGAACCATGAGTAGCCAAGTTGCCATGACGACTAACACTACTAGCAGCGTCAACAGCACCGCTGCCCCCGTGATGATGACGGCGGCGGCCTCGGCGGCGACCGGTCCTAGTGGTGGTTTTGGTGCTAACCAGGCTACCACGAGCTCCGCCGCCGGCCCGGCGGGCGCTAGCGTTACCTTTTTGGATCACGGTGCACCGGGCCAGGCGCTGTCTGGTGGGGCGCAGGAGGGCCTAACGCCCGCGCCACAGGAAAACGGGGGTGGAGCGGCGCCGTCGTCCTCCGAGACGTTGCCGCCGCCGCCCGCGGCGTGCACGGATTCGACGGACCCCGGAGCTCTCCCTTCGGCTGCGAGCCCGGACCCGAGTTACTGGTTCTCAACCGGTGATGCCGGGGGTGCCGACCAAAACCCCTTGGCCCTGGTTAAAATGTCCAAGATAGTCGACCACGTGTCGGAGGTGATCGACGCGGACGTACCAGACCCTACCTCCAAGGAGCGCGTGCTGGGGGCCGTGCAGCGCTTGGTGAACGCGTTTGCGGGCGAGAACCAGGAGCTGCGCAAGCTGAACAACATCAGAAAGTCACGGCTTACGCAGGAGGCCAGGGGGAAGATTACCCGCCTGTACGGAATATTCAACGACCCGACCAAGCAGAGTGAGATGCACAAAGAATGGCGCCAGCTCTGTGAGCAGGGCCAGGTGCGTGAATTGACCGACGAGGAGGACGCGTTCCACCAGAAGTGGGGAGGTTCTTCCTGGCTATCGGCGGTACAGACGGCCGCGGCTTCGGGGTTGCAGCTAGCGCCCGGCGCCTGGGGAGATAACAAGCGCATTCTGCAGCAGGGCGCGGCGCCGTCGTCGTCTTCTTCGTCCTCGCCTGCCTGCACTCCTGGGAGCTCCAGCGCCCCGTCGGTGGCCGCCCGGGCAGCGGCGGCTCCCACTCCGCTGCACATGAAGCTCAGCTATGCGCTGGCCAGGGCCGGAACTACGCTGGAGCCGAACACCGGCGCGGGGTGCGCAAGCCTAGCCGCCAAGAGCGCAGGAGAGGGCCCGGCCGGTGCCGCCTTCAATAGGGCGACGACGACGGCGCGCGCCTCGACCCCCATGATGAGATCTACTACTATTACGCCGACGACGGAGGTGGCGGCGTACGGGGCCGCAGCGTCCGCCACTCAGGGGCTAACTCGCAAGAGAGCACACGCAGAAACACTTGCGCCGCCCCCGGCTTTTGGGCAGAACCCCGCGGAAGAGCGGGAGGAGCACCCGCTGCACAAGTACATGCATGTGCAGGGTCTGCAACTGCGAGTGCCGGTTACGCACCACAAGAAACTTAATATGCTAAGCCATAACGGCAGCCAGAGCTAAGAGAAGTAGAAAAAAAAGCAAACACACACACACACACACATTATTATTTTTTTTATTAATGAAAAAAAACCTTGTCCGCGTTATAGCAGATTTAATAAATGGTGACCCGTGGCTCAATGTGCACGTGGGAGATCGAAGGGAGCTTGCTTAGGTCCCTGCGCATGTTGTCGTCCTCCGGCGAACAGCCGCTCCCGTACATGAGTTGATTTAGTTCTGCTAGCATTCGCGTAAGCTCGCCCTTGTAATTCCGGCCGTCGTTATCTGCCAAGACCTGGCCTACGTAAACCGAGGCGCCGTACCAGTCGTAGCAGACGGGCGGCACCTGAGCTCTATCTTCGTACGTGCCTGTACACTCGCTGTGGGGCAAGGGCTCGTCAGTGCGGGTCACGTGCGGGCGGAAGCGCCAGACGGGGCGTGGGGCGAGGGGTTTTCCGTCCTGGGCCGAGAGCACAGTGTGCTCCACCAGCTCCAGCACCAACCACAGGTGCCTGGTGACCTCTGGCGCCAGATCGCACGAGACCTCGTAGTCATGACGGACCATGCCGGCCTTCTTGCCCGGATCTTCGTGCCTGCGCCCCCCCGACGACGCCGCCGACGCAGAAGAAGACGCACCTGAAGGGTTCTCAAAGAGGTAGGCGGGCTGCGCCCACACGTTAATAAGCCCCGAGTCGCCCCCCGTAAAACAGACGGGGCCCCGCCTGAGCACGCTGGCGGTGACTCCTGTCTGACACGGTCCGTCCAGGGCGTGCACCTGGTCTAGAACGCCATAGACAAAGTAGCTGGTAAGAATGCGTGCGGCCATGTCGGGCCTCGTCTGCTCTTTGGCGGTACTGCACGTCGAGCCCGCGTACTTCTCGGCCCCCTTGTCGAAGGGTTTATTTCTTAATTCCCAATTGACCCGGAACAGATTGACCAGCGACTTGTAGCCGTTGCCAGGCGGCTGCTGCGTACGGTCTGGCAGGTGGTATCTCCAGTAGGGCTGCAGAGCAGCGTTGCGCGAAAAGCACAGCACGCGCCCAGAGACCATCCTGCGCAGCTCGTCCGCATCGCCAGTGGACCCGTACTCCCCCGTGTGTAGCTGGACGTCTAGCAGCACGTTCTCCCGCCGGAATTTAGGGTCATTGCGTGCCAGAAACGCACTAGTGTTGAGGGGCGCCTTCTGTATTTCCTTCAGCGCGCCCGTCGTACCCAGGTAGGGCAGACGGCGGGGTTGAAAACCGTACTTGCGCTGGCCAAGCCTAGGTTCGTCCCCGAACCAGACGGAGGGGTCGATCTTGAATCGTTTCCGCGAAGGTAACAGGGTCTCTACGTGTTCGTTCAGGTACTGCTGCACCGAGCGACTCTTGCGCTCATCGGCCTCGTTGATTACACTTCGTCCGGCCTCTGCGCGCCCCAGCAGGCCCAGCGCCCTCTCCGTAACTCGCGCCAGCGATTGCTCGGTGGCAGGCCTTGCCTCTGTGTACACGTCGCCTCCCGTAATGTTCATAAGGCCCACACAACAGCAAAAGAATAAAGACAAAAAGAAAAGAGAGAACAAGGGCGGGTTGTGTTACGTATAAAAATTTGAGGAGGGGAGAGAGGGGAGAGGGGGGGGGACAAGAAAAAGGGAGGAGAAGGGGGGAGGAGAGGAAGGAGGAGGGGCGGGAGGGGGGTGGTGTGGGTGGGGGAGTGAGAGAGAAAGGGAGGGGGGGGGAAGGAAAGAAAAAAGGAGGTTGGGAGAGGGGGGAGGTGAGATTCATGTGCCTAGCTGTAGTAAATAAAGCACTTGGTTAGCAGGATTAGTAGGGGGGCGCGCGGTAATGTCGAGAGAAACTCACGCAGCCGCTGCACCGGCTGCTGCAGAGCCACAGGAAGAGGTTGTTCTGTGTGTGGTAAAAAAAGAAGACGACACGTACGACCGTAGCACCTTATATGTGTCCGCAGCGGTGGCCGAGGACAGGTATTTGGCGGCACAAGCCATCTACAAGACGTACTTTGCTCTTAGAAAAAAAGAGTGTAACTTGTTCGGCGTGGTGGGAGACCATTCCAGCTGGCTCTTGACTATTGTAAAAGAAAAGACCAAACCAGTACCAAAATCATGGGCCATATGTCAGGGACACTACTGGTGTAGCAAAGCGGAGGTCAAACCAATTGACCGCGATGAGTACACCAAACAAACGGAGAGCTCCAAGCTCTTGGCTTCCACAACGTACAAAGGCAAAGTTTTCGCCTCGGTACGGATGATTGATCGAAAGGCCGTTGTTCAGGGGAATAGGCTTGAAGCGTTGGAGAAAGAAAGGGATAAACTTGTATCCGAAATGGGGAAGGCCGGCAAGAACGAACTGAAGGGTATGGTAGACAAGGTGAGCAAAATTCTAAAAGATATAAGCAAACTCGAGCAGAAGCCTGTAACTCCTACCGAAGCCCCACAGGCCGTAAAGGCGTCGTCGCCGATCCAACGCCCCTTTTAAAGGCCGAGAGTAGACAAGCAAAAGAGCAATGGAAAATCATCTGCGCCGGCCACAGGCGAGCGACAGACCCCGTCACTCGAGCCCTCCCTTGTTGCTGTCAATGACTCTCCGTTGGCCAAGGACGGTTATTGTATCGCGTCAATGGAGGACCTCATGTGGGAAGAGGACGAGAAATGGTTTGCAAGCCTGCCCTTGTATCATCGCCTTTCCAAAGAAGGCGGGTGTCGAACATTTCTGGAAACAGCGGCGCCGAAGGTAGATAGCAAATCAATGAAGGTGTACTTTTCGCCCAAGAAGGATAAAGATGCAGGGCTCGTGCAAGACCTAGCCTCTCCCGACAGCTACGTGCACTTGTATACCTACTGTCTGCGCTATGCTGCCGCACGAGCTGCTTACCCTTTGCTGCAAAAGTACGTTAAAAGTAGGGGCCCCGGCTGGTACGTGGAGCAGCTCCTTGCGCCGTACAGCCAGAGTGTCGGCGACAAAACCCCAAAGAAGGCTCAGGACAGCTTTGTCCGCGGGGCCGATTTGGTGGGCTACGGGAACGAAAACGAGGAGCTGGTGGAGGGATTTGTGAACGAGGGGCCGGAGCCGCAAGAGTTGCGCATTTGTCCGCTCTTTGGGGCAGGCCAGCTCCCTCGACCAATCCCTTTTTTATATAAGCGCGAAACAGTACAGAAACTTGTTAAGAATATTCAACAAGAAAAGGCCGGGGATTCTGGAAATGCGTCTAGCCAAGATATTGAGCTTGCGCACCAGCGACTTCAAGAATTGTGCAATAAACTGGCCCAAAGCCAAATCACCACCGAAAACCCTAAAAAAGTGACCCCGCCTCAGGATGAAAAGCTGTTTGGTCAAGCGGTGGACGCCTTGCTCAAAGGGCTCGGGCTAGAGGCTAAAGACAACAACGGGAAGAAGACCTACAAGCGAAGGATTGAAGAAGAGCTGTTGAGCGAGGGTGTCAAAGACTGGGGGCTCTACCAGTTGCTGGACGATGCAAGCAAAACTGTCCAAGTCCAGCCGGGGGAAATGATATTGTACCCCGCCAAGGCGTGGCGCCGGCTGTCCAATCTCTTGCCGGGGAGGTGTGGACGTCAATATCTCTGCTTCCGCCTAGTTCGGAGCGTCGAGACCCCCGTGCCCATGTTTGGCGGCTATAATGCCGAAGAGGGCACAGTCGAAAAGAAGCTCTCTGACTGCCGCGGCTTATGGGAAGTACTGGGAAAGCACCCTTCTTTTATCGTGGATTTTCTGCGGTATCAGACAGACCTCAACAGCAAAACGATTGTTAAAAGCGACGTCTGCTCCGAGTTCGCCGACAAGATTGCCCCCCCGCCTGTAAAAGGCAGCAAGAAAAAGAGCGTGCTCCCAAATAAGTATAAGCTTTTGACCGCACTGCAGGGCCTTGCGGAGGACAGGCAAAAAGTAGTGCTCAACGCGCTGCGCCCTTGGACCGACCAGAAGAATTATTGTTTCCAAGACTTTAATGCGCCATGTACTCCGTCAGGAATGGTGCTCCCTATGTACAATGTACGCCAACCTCCATCGACATTACTAAGCTTTTCTGAGCAATTTGCTGCGCGGCTCCTGTACCTGCCCGACTCCAAGAAATGGAACGGCAAACAAGTCATCCCGTGCTACTGGCCGCCGTTGCTTCTCAGGAAAGAACTATCCAAACACAAAAAATGCATTTCCGAAACCCTGTATCCGACTTACACAGACAATAACCTAAAGATTCCCTTCTTGGGTACCCCAGCCAAACTAGACGGAAGTATTAGCTTTCCCACCAACGCGCTCTTGGCGGCGCATGGAAGCGCGCAAAAATCCAACGGACTCAAGTACCTGTATCTGTCGGGCGCTACTGCAAATGTGACGAAAGAGAAGAAGAAAACGATAACGAGCCCCGTACCGGAGCCCAAGTCGAAGACAACGAAAAAGACAAGTGGCGACCAGGCGTCACGCCCTACGGTAAAAAAAGAAACGTTTATAATTATTGACGACGACGAGGATTGATACAAAAAGAAACCAGAACAAATTAAAAAAAAGTTTTTAATTTTTTTGTTTACTTTCTTAATAATGTCGGGGGGCTGTCGCGACCACCCAAGTCACAGTCAGAGCGTTGGTTGTGGCCAGCAGTAGATAGCCGGCTTCGGCACAAAAGTGCCGCCCCAGTATTAATTCAAAATCTACTGAGGTTGGCAGGAGGGGACGGCTTTCGGAGGAGCGCTTGCGCGGCCGCTCTGATGCTTTGAAGGCGACAGCTTTCGGCGCCTCCCACACGTCAGGTAAGCGGTACAGCACACACTGGCTGTACACCTCCCAAGCACACAGCGCCAGAATAAACAGAGATTCCAGCCCGACCCCGACCCAGACTACGAGCGCGGCGCCGGGGGAGCAGTACAGGCGCAACCACAGCGTCAGCACGGACAGGAGCCACAGGAGGACCGAGAGGCACCAGCAACGAAAGACCAGGCATGTGAGGGCCTGGGCCTCTCGCGGTGTCAGTGTGGCAATTCTTGGGTTTGCAGAGTTACAATTGGTGCCTGCTAAACATTGTAGCCGCGGGGTATCTTCTGACCCGCTGTCGCTGTCGTAGTCCGGACTGCCTTTGTCGCCCATGGGGTGGGGGGAACTGCAGCACCCTAGCACCGACCAGTCCAAGGGCATTGCCTCCAGCAGGCAGCCGGGGGGCGCGGGGTTTCTCTGGCTGCCGGCGCTTAGATCCCTAATCCTTTGAATGTACGGTATAATGACACGAGAAAAGCCTAGTGGTAGTAGGGCCCCTATTGATATGGCCAACACAGAACCAACGATTTCTAATGCCCAGACGGCAGCCTTGTCCAGCCCCCACTGTGTCGTGGGCGGCAGCAGCAGGCTGTCTAGGCTTAGCAAGGCCAGCGGACTTAATATTAAATATTCTGCCCAGCGCGTATACTTGGATGTCATGCCGCAACGGTAAGAGACAATCGAGCTCCGTCGCGTGGACGTCTCGACCTCACGCCTACACTGGTCTCGGGCGTCCTCGAAAATGTACAAGAGCTGACACAGGTTGGTTACTATAGCAGAGGAGTGCGCCGCCAGTGGTAACCCGAGCAAGGGCCGATGACAGCTTAAAAAAACGACCATGCTTAGATGACAACTCAGAGCCAAGCAGTGCAACCCAAACAGCGCAAGATAATGATGCATGTTGGACCAGAAATATCTTTAATTTATTTTGCAGTTGTTTTCTGGGGGGGGGGGAGGTGGAGGGAAGAAGGGGTCAGCCCCCGCTCCCTCTCCGCCCCCCCCCCCGCCGTATAGAATGGACAGAGGAAGCACAAATACACAGGGAGGAGGGAAGGGGGAGGGGAGAGGAAGAGCACAAGAGAGGGTGGGGCTAGAAAGGCCTCTTTACGTGGTTTTCTAGCGCAGCAGGGGGTGGCCACGACGCGGATGTGCCGTGATCTCTCCGCAGCATGCAAAGGGCCTGGGTCGGAGCAAAGCCTTTGGCGGACAGACTTTCACAGGTTCTGTTGGCTTGGCTAGCAGCAGTTTTCTGTTCTACTGGCAATGAATATCGTACTACGACGTGACCTCGCTCTAGATTTAGCCAACTCACCACGTTGGACGCTCTTCTCTCTGATAGGAAACGCTCGCAAGCCTCCATGATGTTGAGGGCGCGGCGCCCTGTCAGGTGGTCAATGCCCGCTATCACGACGGATATGCTGCGATCGCAGTAATCGGCTGAGATCACGCTGTCGACCACCACGACCGACACGGCCTGCTGCCAAAGTTTCCAGAGGTTGCTTAGCGAGGCCCGGTCTTTCAAATTATCATTGCTTTTGCCCGCCAAAATAAAACACATAAGTATCAACAGCTGCCCCAGAACGGGCATGTGCTGGTCGAGCAACGGTAGCGGCAGGTCTTTTTCGGGGCGGTAGTAGTTCCACTGTTGTTTATCTAGCTGCAGGGTTCGCAGCGCGTATGTGACTTTGGCCTCCGGACGTAGTTGTGACAAAGCATCATCGGCGGGGCTTAGATCAAGCTCCGGAACAGCCAGTGCCGGGTCGCAGGCTTCGGGCACTATTTCTAAATGTGGCGAGCGCAGGAGTTGTTGCTCCAGCGCCAGCAACTCTTCGCAGAGCAAGAGATCATCACGCCAAGCGTCTGTGGCGCCGGCGTGCGCGTGCAGCCTTAGCTGATAGCGTCCTTGTCCCGAGAGCTCCGACAAGGTGTGTTGGGTAAGGCGCCTAAGGCCAAATATGAGGAAACGGCTGCGCCCGTGTTTTGTTTTTGTCTGTTCTAGAAGAAATGCCTCTCCAGCCGGGGTTTTGTACAAAAGTATAGCCATAGTTAGGCCAGGAGATTCGGGTACATTCTCTGCCTTTTGCAGTGCCACACTGTTCAACAGTTGCGGAACTATGGTTAGTAAGTGTGCTCGAAGTGCGTGAGCCTTGGTGTCCGGGTGCGAGGGCAGCGTCTTCTTCTTTTGGTACGGCTGAAAACGAGCGGTGTGGCTCATACTTTGGTGGAGGGGCGACTAAAGAAAGGGGAGGAAAAACGAGATGTTCAAGTCTATGGTACCCACGATGTGCCCCTCTCTCCCCCCCGCCTCTTTTTTTACACTCTGCAGTTCTTTGGAACAAGAGACAATTGTTTTATTCTCTCTCTCCCCCCCCCTCCAACCCCGTCTCTCTCTCTCCCCTTCCCTCTGTCTCTCTCCCCCTCCCCTCCTCCTCCCCTTCTCCCTCCTTCTCCCCCCCCCCCTTCCCCTAGTCTCTCCCCTGCCAGGTGGTATTTCCCTTTCCCCGATCTTTTTTTTCCCCCTCATTCTCTTTTCTCTTACCTCTGCTTCCTTTAGTCTTCAAAAAAGCTCTTCGACAAGGCTTTCACTTTTGCTGGTGGTAATTGCCTTTCTCTCCCCCTCCTCCCTCCCCTTGTGTTTGCTTTTCCCCTTTCCCCTCGCGCCCTCCCCTCCCCTTTCCTTTTGCTGCCCCGCTTTTTCCCCTTCCTTCCTTCTTTTCTTTTTGTTCTAAATAAAAAGACGTACTACAGTTCTGACATTTTCTTTTTTTTGGGTGTGGGGAGGGGTGTAGGAAGGGGCTTGTGCTGAAAATGATGAACGAGCAGCCTGCGCTGAAGAAGAGACGTATTTGGTCAATAGAAGAGGGGAAAGAAGAGGCAGGCGAGGAGCAGAGCGTGCGGAGTTCGCGAGGCAGTTTTGCTGAGCCGGAGTCCAAGCGCCCGGCCGGGCGGGGGTCTTTGGCGACAGAAAAGGAGATGGTTTGAGGAAGAAGAAGAAGATAAGTGGGAGATTGAGCGCGATGGCCCCGTGGTGAGGATGCTGGCAAGTTTCAACGAGGCCATGAGCAAGATGAAACCCATAACGCTGGCCAAAGCGGCCCAGCAGGGCTCCCTGTCGGACACAGACCCGTACGAGTTTATAACGCAAAGCCTCTGGAATAGCTTCGAGGGCGGCCACTTCACGACAGATCAGATGTTTATGAACATGTTGGTAGTGGCGCGCCCGGAGCTCCTGTCTGCGATCGCCATGTTGACATGGGAGGAGTTTTTGGAAAAGCATCCTACGATCAAGCCGCACGGGGACAAGCTGACCATTGTAGAGTGGCAGTTCAACCCCAAGGCACTGAACCCCAAGAGCCTGCGCGTGCCGGGCACGCTGCTGGAAACCAGCCGCTCATCTAAGACCCAGGCCATCCAGCACTACGGAGTGGGATTTGTGATGCCCTCCGACTGGCCCATGGACAAGACCAAGGTGGTGGTGTACGAGCAGTCGCTGCGGGCCGTCAGCACCTCGGTCGTGCTGTCTCTGAATTACAACCTGGTCTGCAAGCTGATGGAGGAAGCCATTGATCGTTTGGTGGAGACGGACTACCGCCTGCCCCTGATGGGCCAGCGCGACCTTAGCGCCTTGCTGGAGCAGCGGAACGCACAGACCTTTTCGGTGAACAAGGACGGCGTCGGCATCAACGGGGTAGAGGTCAAGGCCGTCAGCCTCCTGCGAAACCTGGACAAGGAGCCCGACATGGTTTTGCTGACGAATGAGGTGTATCGCTTCGCCAACACCATCAAGGCGGAGAGCAGGCTGTTGCCCTTGTTCGGCAACCCGGACCCTCCGCTGCGCCCCTACGACCGCACCAAGGAGAAGCTCGTCATGTTCCGCACGCAGCACGGGCTGGACGCCATTCCCTCCCGCAGTTACCAGGTCGGACGCCGTGAGCCCCACGACCCCACGACCACACCGTGCCTGATCTCGGAGCGTTTCCAGATGCTGCCCATGCATTACCTAAGCGCTTCGGACTATGCTGACTACGTAACCTCGCACCGTACAATTGGCATCGTGGACGGGGACCAGGGCGAGATCCATTACCTAACCCTGAAGCACGTGCTGGACTCCTGCGGGCTCTTCAGGGGCGTTGGCGGCGGCGGCGGACGCGCCGGGGACCTGACGCCGTTAGGCACGAATGTTTTCCAGGCCATCCTCAATCAGAGAGGATCTGGAGGGAGCGGGGCAGGGGGTGGGGGTGCGGCGCCAGATTTCGTTGCTTCTGGTTGGGGCGCTAGCGGAGGTTCCAGACGCCGGGTGTCTGCGGGTGGTTTTTCCGACTCTGCCAGTAGCGGAGGGGATTTCGCCCCTGCTTCGAGAGGAGGGGGCTCAGGTCCGGGGCGGTGGGGCACACATGACGTTGATGATGATGGAACACAGCTTAACCTGTGGAATCTCTACGCTAGCGCCAGGCTGGAAAACATTATTGTCGAGCTTATTTTGCAGCGCCCCCGGGTGTGGCCGCACCTGACCTCTGCGTCTATTGCCAGCAGCGACAGCAAGTCGCGGGCAAGCAGCTCCGCCGCGGCCCTGCGCCGCGGGGGGTCTATCTTCGTTCCACAAAGCCCGCCCGACCTAAAGAAATACATGGACATAGGAGAAGCGCCACCGCCCGCACTGACTGTCAAATGCCTTCACGAGGGTGCCATGTACTTCCCCATGCCAGCGGACGTACAACCTCTCATACTTTATGCCGACATGCTCCGCGCCAAATGCGCTAGCACAGGCGAGACAACTGACAAATCAGAAGACGATGAGAGCCTCGAAGACTGGATTGCGCGGGTGAAAGAGCTGGTGCTGTCCCAGCTTCTTGAGGATAGCGAAGGCTACAAGTTTGATCCCAGCAATATTTTTATTACAGGCAGCTACGACCCCGCCAATGCAGACTGCAAGGACAAAGCCGCGGCCTTTCTGGCTGCGACCTTTTGTTGTAAATGGGAGGTTGAGGCTCAGGCCGGCCAAGCTATGCCCGAGATGTTAGTAGACTCGGTGAATGCCCATGTCGGCTCGAACTATGGTAAGGAGGTTGACATGAACAACGCGTCTTTCCAGTTGTTGCGGCACGGCCTCCCTTCGGGCAGGGACCAGACGGCGTTTGACAAGTACGCCTTGTATAACTGCTTGGGTAAGTTGTTTGATAGAGCTAACCGTGATATGGATGAGCCGGGGAAGCAGGAGCGAATCAATTTTCTGATCAAGCTCCGAACCTGGGCCATGTCCGAAACGAGCCAGGCTGTGCTGCGCACAGCCTATTACCGCATGGCCATTGGAGATGTCGTGAAGCGGTGGTCTGTGCTGACGGCGGACTTCTTTGGTGGGTGGGAGAAGATGGACTGCAAAACGCTGGGCGACATGTACAAAGAGTACGTGGACACTCGCGCTTCCAATGAAGCGGAGGTTATTCGGCAGGAGGTCGCCTGGGAGCTAGCCAGGCAGGGCGTGGCGCCCGCGCAGGAGGAGGCGTCTCCCGCAGTCACGGCAGCCCAGATCCAGAGCTGGCTACAACAGACGGCTATTAGCCAGCGCACGCTAGAGGTGCTGATGGACCTGGACCTGCCCATCCCGCTGAGTTTTCTCTTGTTCCGGCCCGCCGTCCGCTTTGTAGCGGGGTCCGCCCTGTTTATGCGCAAGGGTAGCGGCAGTGCGTTTGTGATTGTCAAGGACTCGGACGTAATCTTTGCCAATGACCCGGACTCTTTCCAAACCAGCGTGCAGGTGCGCTTTAAGGCGGGGACCGTGGTGGTTGACCGGCGCACGCTGCGCGTGGAACCCAACATTGTGTCAGTGCGCTACGTGCGGGGAGGCGGCGTCACCATCGCGTCCCCGGCGCAGGGTGGCTCCCGGGGCTCCACACCCAAGCCAGGCGAGGATTGGGATATTATTGCGGTTCCCCTCCCGTACCACTACCAGGTTAAGCACTGGTTTAGCTCCATGACGGGCAAGTACTCGCGCGAAATGGTAGGGGGGCAAATGCAAGAGGACCCCTGCGCCGACATCTTTAGCACGGTGCTCACTGCTCTGGGCTACGTCGTGGATGACCTTACCGGCGCACAGAAACAGCTTTTCCTGCCCGACGGCATACTCAAGCCCCGGGAGCACGAGCAATCTGTTTGTTGCCGGGGGGCGCAGCTGACCTACAGCCCCGTCCACAAAAAACTGGTCGACGCCGGCGTGGGGCGGACGGCGCTCGGGCCGCGCGCAGACCCGCACGCGTTTATGCAACTCAAGGGAGCCGGCGCCGAGTATGCGGGCACGGGAGTGCAGGGGTCTACTTTTCTTACTCCGGTGCTAGGACCACAGCCGACGGCCTAGGGGGAGGGGCGCCCTCAAAGAGCAAGAATTTTAAAAAAAGAAAACAAGTTTGGATTTTTTTTTAATTAAAGAAAACTCACATTGCGCGTCTCGCCATATTGTTGGGTCTGGACACAGGGGAGCGGGGTTGGGTGTTGCTGCTCGCACCCCTCAATGACTAGCTCCGGGGCGACGGCTGTGGCACAGCCGCCGGGCCCCGCCTCCGCTGCCGCAGCGGAGGCGGGGCCTAGGATCTTGAGGCGTGGGAGCGGCGAGCACTGGTACAAGTGGCACAAATGCACCTTGTCCAGGCTAAGCTTAAGCACGCCGGGCGGTACTAGTGTGAGGGGGGGGGCCCGACGACGATCGGCCGGGCTTTGCAGGCAGAGCATTTGCAGGTTAGAGGCACTGATGGAGCAGGGGGCACAGGTGGGTAGGCGCAGGTAGGCCCGGCGCAGGTCTTGGAGGGTAAGGTTGGTAGGGGGGATGCTGGTGTCTAGCCACAGGTCCAGCCAGGCGTGCTTGACACTAATAGTTACCAGCGAGTCGCAGCCCCGAACCCTGAGGTAGCCGACGGGTGCCGTCTGCTCACTACTGTTGCTGCCGCCGCTGTTCTTGGGCTGTTCCCAGCTTAGTTTAGCCAAGGCCGACAGGTTCTCCAGTCGCAGCACTGCTCCTAGGCGTAGAGGGACCAGATTCAGCTCGGGGGGGCCGGCCGAACTATTTGAAATCACCATTTCCCTGGCGTATGGAGCGATGCTTTGTATGAGCGCCAGCGGGAACCGGGTCCAGGCGCTAAACACGGCTGTGGCCAAGACCCCGCGGGGCTCCTCCGCCGGGAGCGCCAACAGGGAGGTGGTGTCGCCGTAAGCCACAAAACGCGCCCCCTCTCGAAACGCCAAGCCTGGTAGGAGGGCTAGGGCCGGGCACGAGTGTATCTGCAGGCTGCGCAGGGGCTGGCACAACAAGTGCACTCTGGCCAGCGACCGACACTCCTGCAGGGCCACCGACTCTAGCCCCTGGCAGGAGATTTCTATAACCTCCAAGCTGTCACAGCCCGAGAGCCACAACTCCCGGAGGGAAAAGGAAAGCCCGAGAGACAGCGAACGCAAGCATGTGTGCGAAAGCACCGTGCCCAAGCCCGGCCTGCGAGCGAGGGAAGCCCGCTCGTTCGCCGGGCTAGCCGTGCAAGCTACTGACAGCCGGGTCAAGCCCCGCAGGGTCAGGAGATCGCACAGGAGCGTATCCCCGTCGACTCCGGCTGGTGCCACGTGTTCTATCCACAGAGATTCCAGCTCGGGCAGCCTCGCGAGGTTTGTCATAATTAGGGGCCAGTCTATTCTAACGGCGCTGTCGTTCCAGCACAGGTCCACGTGCATGGGAGCCGCCGGAGCCATATACCTGTCCCAGACAGCTTCGTGGACGCCCGAAACTACAGCCGCAATGGTTTCGTTGGGGAAAGGCCGCCACAGCTTCAGAATTTCTTGGCACAGGGCCAGGCGCCCGTCGCGGTCTGCCAGCGCCCCTAGCCATCGCTCCGCCCCGTCCTGACTTTTTACGGATAGGAAAGCCAGTTCCCAGATCTTGCGCAAAAGGGCCAGAAACAGCCAGACATATTGGTCGTGTGAGGGGACGCCCCGGTGCGCGCTCTCCCAGGCTAGGTAAGCTTTCTCCGGGGATGGCTCCAACAAAAGCGTAAGGCGCGCTTGGAAGTTTTGGCAATTCTCTACGTCCCACTGAACCAGTCCATTATCATTATAGCCGTAGACTGGCGTCTGCAGCTGAAAGCGCTCCTTCCGCCAGTACCAAGGTAGTTTCCGAGCTAGGAAACCGAACAAGGCCTGCCTGCTCCAGCCGCACCGGCTCCACATGCACATCAGAGCGCAAACCTTAGGGTCTTGCCTGCTTTCGCAACAATGGCCAGTGTAGCAAATCGCTTGCAGAGTATTGTCCCGAAGTTCTGTCTGCCTTGGGCCGAGCTTGCCTTCAGGATAGACGGTAGTGTTCTGTCCCGGACATTCTAGAAAAAGGGGCTGTTTATCTAAGGCGGGTTCGGGGTCGTACATGTTTTTTGTTTACAAAGATTTTATTGGTATTTTTATTTGTACTTTTTTGGGGGAGGGAGGGGGGAGGGGAGGGGGGGGGGAGGGGGGGGGGCCGCGGTAATTTTTTTTAGGCACAATTAATGTAGCAGCCTGTCCTCTCGGTCCGGTGCGTAGGGCTTTTTAGGCACAATGGATTCTTTGCGAAAGCGCTCCTCGGCTAGATATTCACAACGCTTATATATGTACTGCTTCCCGCCCCAAGAGTGGAACGAATGCGCACTACGTCTCCGGGGCGTACCCCCCACCACTTAGCGGCGGGGTCCGCGCTAAAAATTACGGGGATTCCCTCTCGCTGCACTTGGAACACTGCTTCCATCCGCTTCACCTCTTCTTCCGGCAGGGTTTCGTGCTCAAAGAAGTAACCCCCGCGTATGCCAGGCGGGTACAGA